>JBBPUM010001066.1:0-11036 GCA_038094695.1 Chiua aff. virens | reverse complement strand
TAGCTATATCTACTAGTAATACTAGTACTTAATGTTCAGGTTCCTCTTCAGTCGCGCGACTAAATTACAGACGCGCGGTCGAAACAGCCAAGACGCGCTGACATAAAGCTTTCGCGCGCGCGCGCAGGCCCTTGTAGCCGCGCGGTATTTTTGCGGCATTTGCAGCTCCATATTTGCAGCTCCATAGACACGGACTTTGAATGTATATCGCATGTACAGGTTTACCTCTATTTGTACCATTCCCACCCAACAAGTCCCACTACTACTATGCCGTCTGACCGTACCGAGTCGACATCATTCGAATACATCATTACCCATGTCTTTCTCCCTGTCCAACTTCCCAAGGAAACTGACTATACCCCAGAGAACGATCTTCAACTACTTCACGTCATCCGCACTGCCGCTCACACATACGCGGCCTACGTTTCTGATCTCTATAGATCTCAATGGCAATCTATCACAACGATGTTAGACAACCTGCAAGCCTCCATGAAATCTGGGCATTTGGACAGATCCGTTGTCACCTCTCAGCTGGATGAGATAGAGATAGGGGGTACGTCCACGTACTAATTGCTGCGACATTGTACTACAAGGTTATGCTGATAATCTATAGGTGTTCTGACATTGTTTGTTCGACCTCGAAACACTGCATTGTTAATTAGGAGGTACGACGACCGCGTGCTTATCGAGTCGTTCGAGGTATCTCCAAACGAAGTCGCTGTAGAGAAGACTGGAGGGCCTTTGATATGCAAATATCCTGACTCTGCTATCGAGATATCCACTGAAGTGTTCGACGGCGTAGAATTCCGGTCGAAACTCATCGAGTTTGTATCTGTATCTCATACTGGTAGTGCTCCTTCATCTGGTAATGGGCAAATAACCGGTGCCCTGTTTTTCGGCGAGCTGACAGGTGTCAGTCGCGTGGCTGACGTCTCTTATATCACCAAACGCATTCGCGACGACATCCGAGTCCATGACTACTACGATGCCTGTGACGACCCACATTCATCTGGTTGGCGCCGTTCGTCTCTGTGGCTTCTCATCAGGGTCGCCATCCAGACATCCTTTCATTGTTCGTCCCTTGTTCGTCCACTGCACAAGCAAGTCTTGTTGTTTTTCCTTTGCACTCTTGCGGTGGATAATAACAATGTTGCCCTTTCCGACGGTTTGCTTCATTTAATAGGATGCAAAATTCTCCGACGCCTGACCAAATTTGGTCCTTCTATCCCCGAGTGGCTATCCGAGATGGCGTTCAAAGCTTGTGCATCTCTTCGAGAGATCCTTGACACAAGAAGAGTGAAACGCAGTGTTCGCCCATCTGCGTTTCGGAACCCATCCCAGGATGAGCTCATCAGGGACAGCGAGTCCCTCCTCCAGAACACCGATAAATATATTCACAAGGTTCTCGCCAATCTCGGCCGGAACCATAGTAATCCTCCCTTCCGACCTGATCATCGTCCCCGCGGCACCATTAAAGACTTCCTGTCTTCGGACGGTACCTTTTTTACAGAAGCGTGTGCTAAGGACAAGGATGTTGCCCTATGGGACGTTGAGCAATTGGTCGAGCAGGGGACCTTTGATGACTGGGTTGCTAATGTGACGAATGTGAACGAGGCATGTTCGCAGATCGAGATTTTGATGGATGCATACTTGGAGGCTCGGCTCGCCGATGGACCGTTGCAAGGTGAAGAAAGATCTATCGGACTGCTGACAGGGATCGAACTCTTTGTCGCAGTCGACAAGCTGGTAGCGAGGGAGATTCCCATACTTGCCGATTATTCCCCTGAAATTCCGCTTCAAATTCTGGAACGACTACTCATACGCCGCAGAACAAGCCTTCATCGTCTTTCTTGCGTCTACCAGTACCTGTCTACTCGCCATTCTCGATCACTCTCAGGCTGGTCGATGCTTTCGGACAATTTCACTCAAGATAGTTTTCCCGTCCGCTACTACGACCAATCCCGGGAGCTCCAGGACCTCGAAGTTCCCATCGAAGCAAACATGCCACCTTTACCAGTCTCGCCATTACTAGCCAAGGTGGCTGTCTTTGAGCTGCGATGCCCGAAAAGCATTCGCGTTTGGCGTTCTTCCATCGCTCGAGTTCTGCATCACTTCCGGGCGTTCGGCGATCGAGATAAATCTATACGCTGGAAATTAGAGAAAAAGGAACACCTACTCGCGCAGAATTCAGAATTGCGTCGTCACTTTGTCCGGTACAATCGATCGTCTCTCCATGTTCAACTTCACTTTGCCTATTTTTACCCACAAGGGCAGAGTATCCCAACAATGTGTTATGCTGTTGAATATCCCCCACGCAACAGCCATGACTTCGGACTAGCAAGATGGCAGTCATCAGAATACAAAAATCTGGATCGTGATCAAGAACTCAAGTCTTTAGATCTTATTCCAAGTCCCGAAGGTCGCTCTCGCTTCTGCTTGAGTGAATATATGCATACCTCGCACACTTCGAATCACGTGTTAGCTGCTCAAGTTGGCTGTCCACCAGATTTCTCCCTCGACGAATTCCTTGTATTTGCCCACTTGCGTGCCGGTGGCTCTCTTCAGTGGCCCAACATCCTCCAGGGACTTCGTGGCAAAACACTAAGCTTACGTCGTATTGAAGTTCATTGCCTCATCTCCGATGCCGTCCTTCTGGTGGGACCGCTCGATCTCCACACGGGGACATTTTTTTGGCACGAAGAACTCCAAGATGTATCCTTCTGTGATGCTCTTCTCGATGAACTGGAAATTTTGGTCTTTGGTGCTGCAGGTGGCCCGGTAGATGGGGTACTTATGTGCACCATATCCCTGCTGCTCACTCGTGTTGTTGAAATGAGTCCCGGTGAAAACATATCGGACCGGTCCAGTTTCCTCCTTCGGAAGATCCGTAGCCACGCACTGAGTTGGATCGAGGAGTTGTTATATAATCTGGCCGTGGCACCAACGAACCAAGAACGTGGCCGCCTACTACTGGATATGATCGCCATGTGTCGAAGCACATTTGACGTTGGTCCAGCTAACCTACCCAAGCTACTATTTTCCGCAGAAGACGTCGATACCATAGTTTCCTGCATTCTCCTGACAGATGTCCTGTGTCCCGAAGGTACCTCCAGTTCTTTTGAATCAGAAGGTCTTGTTTTATTTCGGTTCTATAGGCACCATTGTCTTTTATCCCCGTGGACTTTCAACACTGTTGTTTAAGGAGAAGCATCGTATCTCCCTCACTCTGGAAAAATTGTTGCAAGACGCCATCCTTGCAGACCCATCTGACTATGGTATTGATCTTGCGGTTCGCAAGGTGCTCGGTCACAAACAACTGGCTACGCAGCAGTGGGAACTGTTGGAATATCCAGATGAGCGTTGGACGAAATGTAAACCAGTGGGAGTTGATCGACATTCGCGAACCGTCCATGTCAACCTACTCACCGGGGAACTTCGTGTGGATGGCCAGCGGTTACCGAGGTTGCCATTCCTGCTCCACTTTCCGGAATGGCAATATATTTTTCGTGATGTATGTGATCCCATCGTGACATTATCAACTGGTCTTATTTCTTTCTTATAGCAAGGTTTCCTTCTCATACCATCTAATCTCCCAGGAATGGACTTCACTACCCACAATGTTAAGTCCGGGTGTAGAGTAGGTGATGAACTCCACCTGTAATGAAATACTTAGTCAACTGCAGATCCACTTTTCACTACGATATGGTGTTCTGATGGTTCAGGCCCAACATAGTCCTACAGGAAACATCCTCCAGTATATTCCTCATGAAGCGTTGAAGGGTGACATTCCATCAGTGCTCATCAACAATCATGCCCACTGGCTAGACTTGTCAACTAGAACCATCGAGATGCACCCCGTTGGGCATATCCGGGAGTCATCTTCAGAGCATTGGAAAATTAATTTTGAATCCGGACAATATCGCATTTACAATGGTTGCTATACCCTTGTCGACATGCAAAGCCAGACTTGGAACATGGTCATGCAGTGTTTCAAAGGTCTCCAGTCATACAGGGATCAATCTCAAGGCCTCTGGAGGCTATCTGACAACCTCCTCGTAGTCACGTCCCCCATCAATTCCTCGCGATCTGGGAGAGCACTGCACTTGTCTGTTATATTGCCTGCGTACAGTCTATCATTTTTTGTCAACACTGAAGGAGAACTTGAGTCTTGCGATTTCAAGGACATGGTCTACGACGAGAACCAATGCATCGGAACACTGTTCGGATTAGAGAGCCTCCTTGTCCTCCGGCCGAGAACCCACATTGACGATAGGATCATCCCGGAGGGACTCATTTTCAGACGTGTCCTCATACCAGATGGCCGCCCCGAAAAATCAGGTACTGATCAGATTCGCATCGATTGCGCCCGCACTTCGATGTGCCATGCATACGACGTGGATACGGCGCTGTACCGTTTGAACGGCGATGGCAGCATGAGAAGCATGGAACTTCTTGCTTATTTGCATGAATTGACCTGTTTCAATCACTGGCCTGACCCACTTACACATAAGTCAGGCTCTGAAGCTGCACTTTGTATTCTACAGTCAGGGGGTTGTCGATCAGTCATCAGGCTCAAAGAACTCAGCTTCCACCCTCCGCCACGGCGCCAGAGTCCTCAATACGTGGCTGCACATCAGGGAATCACACGAAACTATTACTGGAAACGGCGTTTTGAATTTCCTGAAATGACCTGGATTAAATTTGCACCGCATGATGCTGATGCTTCTTTGGAGCGAACTGTGCAACGAGCGGCCTATCTAGACCGGACCGCTGGCACCCCTGCTGGACCAAGTGTCACAAAAGCTAATGATTACGATCGTCCCAGCCGGTATTCGTCTACTTCCCAATCTCTCGCGACTATTTTTCTTAAAAATCCTTCACTTCTGTGGTACAGGTCGCATGTCATATTTCAGGCCCCACTTCATGAATTATTTTCCAGTAGACGTGCGCCAGCATTACCAGCTAGAACCCCTTCAATTTTGCTTTACAAGATTGGGAAAAATATCTCTATTAATAGCCACGAACCCTCCTTGAAGTCACTCTTTTCCTCCTTTCCAGTGAATGAGTCTGATCCTATGTTTCAACGGGAATATGTCGCTCTTCTTGAAAACAGTGCGCAGAGTGCCCGCGAAGAATTACAAAGCATCTCCTGTGCTCTGAGCAGTGGTTGGCTCGGAGCACTTCAGGAATACTACGTCCAGTGCAGAGCTGCATATTTCAATGCCCTGAGCACCGTCAAGAGGTGCCTGGACCCAACAGTCAACCCGCTGGAAAAGGCACTACAACAATTTGGACTGTGGCCGCCGATTACGGGTGATTCTCTCTTACAATGTCTTGCGTCCGCCTCGCCAATTGCCAATGGAATCACGTCATCTTGGAAGAAATACCTGACGTCCTTCGCTTTGCTCCTCTTGGATCTTCAGCGTTCCCGGAGACTACTCCTTTTCGCTCTCCGAAGTCTTGAAGAGGAGTTCTCAAAGGAACTGGAGAGTGAACCGTGTGATGGGTGGGATCCTGAAGAATATCCCGACTGGCTATTGATCCAGGTATGCCTGTAGTGTCCTGACCTTTGCTGTCTTATGTACCCATTACATCGGCAGATTCAGGGAAACTTCCTCATTCGTCGCGCGCAGGTGGAAACTGCCATGGAGATGATGTTTCCAAAGTCTGGAGAAAATACAATGATGCAGGTCAACATGGGCGAGGGAAAATCTTCTGTCATCATCCCGATGGTTGCAGCTGCTCTGGCCAACGGCAAACAGCTTGTGCGGGTTGTTGTTCCAAAAGTGTTGACCATGCAGATGTTCGAAATACTACTCTCTCGACTTGGCGGACTCGCTAACAGACCAATATACAACATACCTCTCTCTCGCAATAGTCTCAGTGATATTAACTCTGGGACTAATGCCCATCTCTACCAAGAAATGACACTCCAATGCATGGAGGAGCATGGGATTTTCCTTATCGAACCAGCTCACGTCGCATCGCTCAAGCTAATGAGCATAGATAAACAAATCCGAAACGGAACAAGAAAACTGGTAGACCACCAATCAGTAAAGTCCGCATACGACCTGAAATTCGTTATGTCGCATTTGTCGCCGATGTCGGTATGAATATATATTCACCATAATGGTAGACTATCGCTGAACGTGTAATTCCAGCTGATCGAAGGCAGCTTCCTGGGTTACTTATTTCGATCGCTGATCCAGCTATCGGCACGTCGCCACTTGAGATCAGTTAATGACCCACATGTCGATGACCACAGGGACACTGAAAGCCTGAGTGCTATGCTTGGTGGCCCATCCGTGTGGTTGGGACTCCAGAAATGGATTGACTTGCATGCTCGAGATATCTTGGATGAGAGCGACGAGATCCTTCATACTCGCACCCAACTCGTTTACGCAAATGGCCACCGCCAACATGTCGACGGATACCCTGAAAGATGGATCATTATCCAACGGGTTCTTGAACTTGTGAAAGAACGCGCACACACTCTTTCAAAAAACCACCATAATTCAATAGAGTACGATCTGGGCCCACCGGGATCGTTTCCGCATATTCACCTCGTGCTATCCTCCAACGTCGGCAGACGGCTCATATCACTGATCGTAGAAGACGTAATGGATGGCCGGCTATCCGAGTTGAACTTCCGGAATGTCACTCCAGTGGTATATGATGCAATTCGTGCCTTTATATCGGACGATAACGTCCTTCGGCTGCCTGATACCGTAAAGATAGTCGAAGACTTTGCAAAAAAATCTCAATACACCAACCTTTGGAATGCTCTGCTACTTCTCCGTGGTCTCCTAGCGTCCGGCATCCTCCTGTTCACTCTGGCAGAGCGAAGATGGCGTATTGATTATGGTCTGGCCCCACAGAACCATCGTCACGAAGATAGTCACTCTACTAGCAACAATCGGGCCACGACGCTGTTGTCCGTTCCATATCGAGCAAAAGACATGCCAGCACCCCACACGCAATTCGGGCATCCAGACATCACCATCATTCTTACTTGCCTGTCTTACTACTATGCAGGATTGACTGAAGATCAACTGAGGGCTTCTTTCGAGCTTCTTTTAGATGAAGGCGATCCGTCCGTGGAGTATGCACATTGGGTGAAAGAATACGACCCCAAGTCCCTGCCAGCTTCATTGCAGACTCTCGGAGACATCATGCTCAGGTCGTCAGAGCAATGGGACAAGGTCACATTCCCTCTCTTCACTCGAAATCAAGCCACAATAAATTTCTACCTGTCTCGAGTGGTGTTCCCAAAGGAAGCACAAGGATTCCCCTGGAAGATCTGTGCGTCTGGCTGGGATCTGGCTGAGAAGCGGGAAAAACTTATCACAGGTGAGGGAGATAGAATCCTTCAGTGTCCAATGTGATCGTTGAATGCTTCGTGCGCTAGGGTTTTCTGGCACAAATGATGGACGGTGGTTATTACCCACGGGAATTGCTCAGCGCGACCTCGATCATCAGAAAGACACGAATGTCAAGATAATTTCATACCTCCTACTGCCTGAGAACGACTCTTACACTGTCACTCATGAGAATGGTGAACGTTGGAACACTTCTCAACTGCTGCAAGTTGTAGCAAAGCAACACCCCCAAATTCGTGTGCTTGTGGATGTTGGCGCACAGATTCTGGACCTTTCGAATATACAACTAGCAAAAGAATGGCTCGACATCGACCAGCATGCTTCCGGTGCCGTCTATTTTAGCAAGAACGACGAATTAATGGTGCTCACGCAAGCTAGAACCGAACACCCTCTGATATCGTCACCACTTTCCCAGCAGTTACACCGTTGTGTTGTCTATCTAGACCATGCGCATACAAGGGGCACCGACTTGAAGCTCCCTAATGGATCACGCGCTGCTGTCACACTAGGCCCCAGGCTCACAAAAGATAGCCTGGTGCAAGGTTAGTGCCTTTCCCCTACTTGACCACGAAATCTCATAAGTAGTGATTCCCAGGTTGCATGCGGATGCGCAAACTCGGACAACCCAATGGTCACTCGGTCATGTTCTTCGCTCCGCTCGAGGTTGATCACAGTATCCGTGCTGTCACCGGAAAAAAGGATCCGAACATCAGAATCACAGCTGTCGATGTCTTGTGTTGGACAATACAAGAGACCTGGAACGATATTCAGCGGCGGGCACCTTACTGGGCACAGCAGGGCATGAGTCATCGATCGAGACACGAGGCGTGGTCCCGTTTCTGTAAAGGAGACATCACACCAGATAAGCTAGCGGATGCATGGCTCGAGCCAGAACGGAAAACGTTAAACCACCTATATGCCCCTCGCGAGCCTGAGGTCATAAATACTCCGAACAGCCTGTCGCAACTGGATCCGGATATTCGCCAACGCTGTAATACCCTCGGCATTTTATCGCTCCCCACTGCAACGTTGGATGAAGGACAGGAACGCGAGGTCAATCAGGAGCGGGAACGGGAACGAGAGATAGAAATACCTCCATGGGCAAGCCCATTGGACCATGTCTTACATCCAGACGTCGCCAACTTTGTCAAGACAGGCACTCTGCCTTTGCTGAACTCGGATTCTGGAAGTGCCTTCGTTCCTGTCTTCACCACGCTCGAAAAATCCACCGCATCTACCCGCGACACGAATGTCTGGAGTCCATCGATCCTGGCAACGAGCGACTTTTGCAGAACAGTTGACCCTGACTCAACTGCAGGATCAATGGACCAGTACCTGCGTCCAGTCCAGTGGGTTCTCACCCGCCGAAACATTCACGACCAAGTACTTGTGTTGTTGAGTCCGTTTGAGGTTGTTCGCTTGTTGCCAGACATCAGAGAGAGCGAACACGTCCACCTTCACTTGTACGCGCCACGCACAGTTAAAAACATGGAACCCTCGGACGACCTCCGCCTTTATACTATTCCACCGTTGCCCTCTGATTGGAACCCGCCGTGGACTTTGATCGATCAGCTCAACATCTTCGCAGGACAGCTGTACCTCAGGGACTACCAATCATATCTTCGATTATGTTGTTTCCTCGGTACCCCCACGGTGGAGTCTCCCCGATTGTGTGAAGACCGCTGGAATCGGCTGAAGATTCCCGGGAGTTTCGAAGAGGAAGAGATCAGGTTCTCGCAATCACCGCTTCCGTTCGTGAACGCGCTGCTTTGCATTCGGAACAGAGGGCAACCATTCGGCCACACACACATGGGTAGAATCCTCCAGGGTGAGGTACTCAGTGAGAAGGACTTCAAGGGACTACCGGCGTATGACACCAAACATATTGATGAAATATGAGATGATAGGAGGTGAGGAGAAATACCGTTGGGAACGACACGTGCTGTGTTCGTGCACACTTGCTATCCGTGCACAGGAAGGTTATGGGGAAAAGTTCCATTGTCAATCAGAACTTCAGTAGATTCACGGCATCTCTAGGCATCTACAGCTATGTATATCATGTGTATTGTATCCGATCCGAAACCAAGAAACGTCATCCCATGAATTATGGACGATAAATCCGATGTCGCTTTGATGATCTCCGATCCAGTGATCAAAGTCACCACAATGTTTGAACCTGTTTCCACACTTTCATCACGCCAGTTCCGATACTATGGTAAGATCATCAAAATTAAGCTTTCTTTGGGAGATCGTTCCGAAGTTTCAAACGCACTTTGCATGCTCCACTTGATCCAGTGGAACCCATCGTGACTCGTCAGCGATACAAGTCTTTCTGACCTCAGAATCCTCGGGCGCGTCTGCATCTGGGCGTTTCCGAACCTTGCCCTTTCGCACTGTCCTGTTCCCGTTCCCGTTCCCGCTCCCGTTCCCATCTGAGAACGACGCACTGGAATTGAATCGCAATTTGGGAGGTTCATTCTCCCCTCCACCTTTCAACAGTACCCACTGGACACGATACGTTTTCCGGATATGTGAGAACACATGGACGACGTCTCCCGCAGGTTTGACGTGCACGATTTGCAATGTAGTTCCCTCTCTGCAGCTATTTTCATCCTCATTATCTCTATTCGCTCCTGGGCGCTTGGAGCTACTCTGTGACCCGGGAGCTGAGTGGGACCACCCAGGAGGGTTGACGAGTAGGTCCTTGAGAATCTTATTTGGGATCTCGGCCACTTTGGCCGCAGTCGCTGAGGTACCCGAGATATTAGATACCGTCGGAAATTCGTGTAGCCCTGCGAGAAGTCCTGACATCCCGACGGTATCAGCCATTTCGTGTGTAAAAAAGACTACGTGGACGCTGACCTCCTTCAGGACGACGGACGAGCAAGAAGAACCGCTTGCGGTTGTCCGACGTGCGCCACTCGACGACATTAACGGAATCCAGTTCTTGGCGTGCCTTCTTCCGCTCGACCTTGAGCGGGAAAATTGTGACCAAAGCTGCCTCTGGATCGTCCGCTGGAAGTGGTTCACAAATGGTACACAGCTCTTCGATGTCTGCCTCTTCTCTGATGGGGATCTGTTTAACAATTTAGCTAAAGCCGTGCAAGTGTTAACAAGGAGAGTGTCTCCTTACAGAGTCAGGCTGCGCTCCTCGATATGCGCGACATTTCGGTCGGAGAGGGCAATCCCCGCACAAAGGATCCTTGACCTTGCATACCGTGCTTCCGAGTTCGATCAGTGCCTGGTTGATGTCACCCGGACGCGAAGATCCCTCTACGAAGGTTTCTGCACCTGCCCACAATATATCCTGAGCTTGTTTTGCCTTCGGTGGAGCGTAGAGCGCCAAAAATCTTGTGAGCAGACGAATGACGTTCCCATCTACCTGGTAAAATTAGTGTTAATATAACAATTTAGTTGCACGAGCAATCAACTTACAACAGGAACACATTGGTTATAAGCAATAGAGCAGATTGCACCGGCGCTGTAACGACCAATCCCGGGGATCTTTTCTTGCATATCCTTGGCATTATCTGGAAGTCGACCATCGAGTTCTTTGACAACTTTTTTCGCGCCGCTTAACAAACGAGCAGCACGAGAATAATAACCGAGCCCTTTCCAGAGGCTATTGACAATGTCGATATCTGACGCGTCAAGATA
>JBBPUM010001065.1:0-11039 GCA_038094695.1 Chiua aff. virens | reverse complement strand
CGACTGGGAACACGCTCTCGACATGGTCCACCAACAGCGTACCTGACCTTCACTGCATCGCCTTGGCAAGTGATAGCACGTATATCGCCGCTTCTGTGGGCCGACGGGTGCTATTCTGGGATGCAGTAACGCATGAACCGATCCAAAAGTCTTTCATCCAACATTCGAATTACATCTTTTCCATAGCAATATCAGCCGATCATGACATTGTGACGAGCACGGGCAAGACCATCACCATACGGAATCTACGCAACATTCTCCCTTCTCGTTACTGCAACAACGTGAGTGTTCCTCTCCATATGGTACAATAACAGCCCTCATTGCATCCTAAAAGACCGCCCGCAACCTCCGAGTTGACTTCACAGACCTCCAGCGTCGCTGCGAGGCGCAGTCGCGCAAGCTCAGCCAAATCGCTGCTCTCAAAGCTGAACTAGACCACCAAAAGTGTTCTGTTACTCTCAAAAAATGCGAGCTTACCGCTGTGCGCCGAGAACTTGACCAAGTCCCTGGCATATCATGTGAGCTCGCCTCCACGCGAAGCGAGCTCAGATCATCCGAAGCTCGAACGCACGAAACTCATCAACGGTATGACAACGAGCTTCGAGATATTACCTTCGCCGTCGCAAACCGCCAGCCCGATTCCTCCGCCATTGGTCACTATGTTGCTGATTCGGATGTGTCCGTCGAAACGGAAACCATGCACACTCTCGAGGAACTTAATTCTGCCGTTCACCGGACCTCAACGTCGGTATCCACCTATTGTATGGACTATATCAGGACGTCCGCTGCCGAGGAACAATCATCTGCTGTGCAACATCCCTCCTCCGACATATTTCCTGAATCTTTCGTCACGGTGCCTCCCCATGGCCTTCCCTGGCACCTCCCTGTCACGCTGCGGGCGCATCTCACATCCTACCTGTATTCAGTCATTTTCTCATGGACGAAGGACGAACGGACGAACGGGCTCATAGGTGGCATTTACGAACGATTCTGCAAATCAGGTCAGCTATTAGTTCTAGCTGCTACCACGATGCCTCGCTGACCTTGACTGGCAGAACCTTTGGCGTTCGCTGTAGATCGGCGATCACTCACTAACTCCAATATCCCACCCTCTACTGAGAACTCGGATATCCTCGTCTTGCATGTCATGGAAGGCCTCTTCGATGTTGTCGCCGCTGCTGGTTGTGCCGTTTCTGTTTCGGACACTCGATCCAAACTGTGCTCCAAATTTTGGCATGACATTTCTTACATCATCTCTATCACCAGGAAGCTCTGATATCCCATGGATTTGCACCCTCAGTCGATTTCGACGCCATCCTCGCTCATCCTACTTAGACGTTTGACAGAAACACAATGGTAACCGATCACTCAATGGCGTTGAAATAGCAGTTGTTCTTCCGGAGAACAGGGAACACGACCTCATTAACGTCGAGGATTCTTTGTCCGAGTCTAGCCATTGTCGTATTCTTATTTCTATAGTCCTGTATTGTGCGCGAGTGTCTCGGAGGCTGCTACTGTAGCCTGACTTACCATAGCTCAAGCTTGAAAGCTTGATCGATTGATCTCTAGTTCGCTATCACTTACGATATTATTTAATATTATTCTTGCTCGTTCCACTTTCCTCGCAACGCGACCATTCCTATATGCTTGACCTTGACGACGAAAGGCTTCTGCGATTTTGATCAACTTGATGTCGCGAGCGCACTCTCCCAGTGCCATTAGTGCATTAAGTCATCGCTGAAATAAATGGATCATAGGACGGATTACTCATTGAAGTCAATCTCTGTTCATTTGTCTGTATGATCGAGTACAGGACAAACTACGTACATGACCGACTGCGCAAGCGACAACCTTGGGTCCAAGGAATCGTTAATCGTGGCCACGCAAAGTATACTTCCTCATCCGTGCCTGTACCTTGCACGTCATCGGTGTGTTCACCTGTAGAATCCTTTATTAATGGAGCTCGGAAGACGGCAAGATTCGCAGCTCTATATTCCCTTTCCTCGGAGCGTGTTTCCGCATCTCTGTGGACTATCCTCGGCCTTTAGGGGACCGCCTAGGGTTGAGGAGTCACCCAATAGCAGTGGTACTCCACCTCATGTCTTCCGGTGCGACAGAACGTGGCGACCAAGCTAAGCATCACCGACACCGCGGTAGGAGCGCGTGGCATGATACCCGACCAAATTCTGGCACAAGTAGAGAAGTAAAGCACGTATGTCCATCTGACCAGTGAGCAAAGGAGAAAACGAATGAAATATTCCAGTAAGATTGGTGGTGTGATGGCCAGTCCACGAGAAATGGGTTATGCTCGGGGGAGATTCTATTTGATCTCTGATGTGAGAACTGGGGAGAAACACCAAGCTCAGTGGGATCGAGCATTGTCCACGATAACAGGTGTCTTGACAGGGCTGCCATTCATGATATCAGCCTAGGTACTTGGATGGTGACTGAGGATATTACGAACCATCTGCACAGCATGTAGTCGAACATGAGTTGCATTCAAGTAGCTGAAGCTATTCACGAGTGGAAGTATAGGAAGACGACAGATCTCCTGGATCGAGGAGGAATGTTGGAAAGCGGGAACGAACATGATTACACGAGTACTCACGCAAAAGTCACTCAGTTCAATTAGGGCAGAGGGACAATAGGAATGAGAAATGTGTGGGTTGTGTGTTAAGTCGACGCAAAACAGTGAGCGTTAGTACAGACCAATTCAACCGGAAATGTTTGTGTATCAGTCGACCTCGCAAGCACTGAAAACGGCCGGAAAACACGAGGGTAGTGATAAGGACGATTGAATACTGAACATCAGAGAGGCTCTGATGGCGGGTCAACAACGGGGCTGTGGAGGCAACGAAATAACACGTCGTATACCGAGTCTCTACGACCAGTCTCGGGTGCACAGCAGGTGGCAAGCGTTGCGATGAGGGTACAAAGGCAGAATAAAAGAGAAGAAGCGCTGAGATCACAAGGGGAAGGAGGCACGTGTATTATGAGGCAACGGGTAATGGTCATCTTGTTCCCATCATTCTTGGGTCACCTCACGGCGTCTGTTCGTGTCGTTTCAGGTCTCGTTTTGTCATGTTTTCCACATTGCGTCGCGTGCTGGTACGGAGAGGTGAGTTGATAGAAAGGATACTGGGAGGGACGGTATTTACCATAAGCAAGGATCGAATGGGTCCAGTAAGGGGAAACAAAAGGAGGACGCGACACTGATTCCAAATAGGACTACCATGGCGAAGGAGATCGAAATTGATTGCAGATATCATATATATGCAGTGGTGTTTACGGCCGATGGGGAACGTGTACTGGGTGGTGGACGGGAGAAGAAGATTCGATGTTGGGAGAGAGAGGATGGGAAAGAAGTAAGGGAACCATTGTACACGGGGGGTCGGATCAACGACATCGCCGTGTCGCAAGATGGGAGGTGGATTGTGAGCGGGGCAATGAGCGGGGATGCTTGGGTGTTTGATGTAGAAAAGGGAGGATTCACGGCCGTGCTGGACGGACACGCAAGCGCGGTGAATGCCGTCGACATTTCGCTGGACGGGACAAGAATCGCGACGGGATCGGATGACGCCGCTAGGATATGGTCGCTCCCCAACGGCGGGGAAACGATCCAACTGCAAGGGTCGGCATACGCGACAAAATTTGCGCCAAGTGGACAAAAGTTGGCGACTGCAGCATGGTCCGTGCGAATATTTCAATGCGACAGTGGCCGTCTCCTCGCCAATTTTGATATTCAAGTCGCTTCATTATCATCCATCGCGTGGCATCACAACAGCGAGCGTCTCTTTGTTGCAGCAGAAGATGGCTACATTCACCATCTCGAAGTATTGACTGGAAACACGCTCTCATCCTGGTCTATTCACAATGACATATCATTACGGCACCTCCAGGTTCAGTGCATTGCTTTAGCAAGTGATAGCACATATGTCGCCACTTCTGCGGGTCAATGCGTGACATTCTGGGACACAGTGATGCACAAACGGGTCGGGTTTCGAATCTGGCATGCTGACTTCGTCTCCTCCGTGGCCATATCAGCAAATCACGACATTGTGACCAGCGCAGGCGCTAAAATTACTATAAAGAATCTACGTGGCATTCTTCCCGCTCGCTATTGCAGAAACGTACGTGCCTTTTCACTTGCTGTCATGACTGTCCTCATCGTATCCTCAAAGGCTGCCCGGAATCTCAATGCCGACCTCACAGCGCTCCACCGCAGTTACAAGGCACAGTCGCGCAAGCTTCACCAAATCGCCGCTCTCAAGGCTGAACTGGACCACATAAAACGTTCTGTCTCCGTCAAAGCAGATAAATTAAGCGCTGTGCGCCGACAACTTGACCAGCTCCCTGACGTGTCTCACGAACTTGTCTGGGCACGGAATGAGTTCAAGACCTCTGGGGCGCGATTGCACGATGTCCATTGGCAGTACAGCATCCAGACTACGTCTATAACCTCTGCCGTCGCACACCACAATCCGGATTTTCCTACCGTTCACCGATGCATAACCGATTCGAGCGGGTCCGTTGAAAAAGCAATCGTGCGCACCCTCGAGGAACTCAATTCTGCCGTTCACCGGACCTCAACGTCGGCATCTAGCTATTTCTTGCGCCATATCAAGCCCCCTGCCACTGAAGAACAGACATCCGCTGCGCGACACGTCTCCAACGCTCTTCCTCAGCCTTTCTTGGACCACTTACTCACAGTGTCACTTCACAGCCTCCCCTGGTACCTCCCTGTCGCATTGCGCGCGTACCTCGTGTCTTACTTGTACTCACTTATTTCCTCATGGACGAGGGACGAACGGACGAATGCGCTGATGGGAAATATATATGATCGAGTGCGAGATTCAGGTACGCCATCAATGTCAACCGCTATTAGTTTGCTGATCTTGACTGAGTAGCAGAACCTCGAGCGTTCGCTGCGAGTTGGCGTTCTCTGACAAGCGCCAATATCCCCGCCTCCACAGAGAACTTGGATATCACCGTGCTGCGTGTCATGGAAGGTCTCTCTGATGTCTTTGTTGTGGCGGGTTGTGCCACTTCTACCTCCGATACACAGATCAAATTGTCCTCCAGGTTTTACTCCGAAATCTCTTCCATTGTCTCGGTTGCAAGGGCACTCGGAAATTCGATTGGAGGTGCCCTCCCGGCCGATTTCAAAGTTGTCCTCGCATATCCCGCACAAATTTTCGACAGAAGCACGATGTCGGTGGATCAAAAAACAGGCTTAGGAACCGCAGCTAGGGGCAGGATTCTCTGCACCACCCGTTTGGGACTGAGCAAGGAAGTTGTTGGAGATGCAGGCAAGCAGAACTGGCTGACGATTATCAAGACGGCAGTTGTTCTCCAGGAGAGGTGAGGAATGAAGGGCCTGGTGTTCAACTCAAATTGTTACACATTGCAATTCTGTAATCTTTTTCTCTGGCTAATCTGCCGTAGCACGTACATCCATGGTCAGTACTTCCAATAATGACGCTCATAAATTCGCATTGCTCGTTGCATATTCATCCTCATGCAGAACCCGAAAACAAAAAAGTACTTGACATTACTGTGCTAGTCGCTTCATTTCCCAAGTCCATCCCTAGAAAGACATGCCTCTTCGTCCGGATTTCATTACTATTTCTAACAATATCATCACATTCACATGAATCTGGCTGTCATCTCGATGGTTGGTCTGACTTGATCAGTGCCAATGGACTTAATGTTACAGATGACCTCCTTGTCATTTCCTGCGACTGACTTTACACTCCGATTTCTCAATCCTCTCTCGCGACACAGTGCCGTTCGCACCATAATACCGCCTGGAAGCCCGGCCTGTCCACAAAACTTTGTGTCCACTGTCGACTTTCTAAATCAACTCGGCCGGGGTCTGAGGATCTGTCAGTGACAGGGCCTATGGCATGGCCAAGAAGACTACCAAGGCCCCCGAACTGTTCGGTGTATCAAGACACCTTAGTTGTATGTCCCGCAAGGGCGGTGAATGGCCTCGACATATCGCTGGATGGGACAAGAACCACAATGACATCGGATGACGCTATCCGGACATGGTCGCTCCCCAACGGCGAGGAAACGGTGACGGTCAGGCTAAAAGATGCAACAAAAGTTGGCGACTGCAGCATGGTCCGTGTGAATCTTTCAATATTAATGCGACGGCGGAGAGGCCACCTGGGAAACAAGCTTTCCGAACGTCCATGTGTCTGAGTATGCTCAAACGATCACATGGTAACACGCAGTGGCATCTTCTGCGGTCCGGAGTGGTTCTTTTGCGATTGATTTTGGTTAGTTTGGTTATACAGGTCCGGGGGACATGGGATACCTCTGTGTTGCATTGCACGTAGGCTTTCGTAGATGAAAGAAAAGTAAAGAATCAACGCTCCCCAAGTACATATCCAGGGCGTTGAATTTGCTAACGAGTTTCCTTTTCCATCCTACCACCACTCACTGCAAGTTTTCACCTTACCCCGGGCCTCCTCAACCGCGTCATAGTACAGGACCTCCACGTTTCGTGACACACCTCCATGACAGATTATCCTGAGTTAGGTTCCATTCGCATTGACACCGGCTTTACCCGCCCATACAGTGACAGTTGTGACTTCCTCGCGGAACCGATCCCTTATCACAGTAACCAAACGCAGCTCTGGGTACGAGACGTCACCTGGATATCCACCCCTCAGTCACAAGCCCCATCTGCACACACTCCACAGACACTCCAGTATGCCCCACACCCCAGATTCCAACAGACCTGCACCACTAACCCCATCTTATGCAGATCGTCACCAACGATCACAGAATCGGAGTTGGATGCAGAGTACATGGCTGTCAGCGTGGATGATTGCGACGAACGTCAATATCAAGAATATGGATCGTCACCAATGATCACGGAATCGGACTCCAGTACAGAGTACATGACAGTCAGCGTGGATGATTGCGACGAAAGTGAATATCAAGGACGTGGTTATGGAAGTAGTGAAGTAATACCAGTGGCTATGGACGGAAAGAACGAGAAGAGGATCAATTTTGTCAGAGGCTTCGTCAACGGGCTGCGACGGGTTCTCAAGGTTATGTCAAGGAGCCGGTTGAGGGATCGTGGAAAGCTGGAAAGACAAGGAACAGGAGGTACGGCTGCGAGTACGACGGAAACAAGTCAAATTATACTAGAGTAGCATTGTATTAGCACTACTAGTAGTACCTCGTTACCGTGACACTGCTCCCTCCATGCCTAGTATTGCTATTTGCTGCTTCTACTTCAGACGATATTCCGACTATGGAGTGGCTCAAGACTTCACCTGCTTTGTCTGATCATTGCACCCGCGACACACTATCCCCATGTACAGAAAGCAGCGATGGCCCATCAGAAAAAAAACTCACCCTATAAATAATGCATAAAATACACAGGTTTCTGTACACAGTAGTACAGCCACCATTTTACAATGCGAGGTACATTTTTTTCCGCGCCGTAGTTAGATATACCTCCGACTCGGGCTAGTGTGCTGAACAAGTTGATCTAAAATAAACGTATTTCGATTTTTCAACTTGCTAGACACGTCAAGCGTCTCTAAAAGTTACCACTCGGAGGCCCCTCGGAGCAATGACGTCAGTGTACGAGATGGTCGAGGCCTTGGAAAAATTCTAAGGTACTGACGCTTTTAGGAAGAAACCTAGGGACAGCGACGGAGTTGAAAGCAGACTAATGTGAGAACATACATATGCCAAGATCACAGGGGCAACTTGAAGGACACAGGTGTCGTGCCAGTGACTCTTGAGGCGCAAGGTTGCTGCAGCGTTCATCTTCCTACATTCATCTGCTATGATCCCCAGACTGCGTCAGGTGCTGGCACTGAGAGGTGAGTAAACAGAAAAGATACTCGAAAGGACTGCACTGACAAAAAGCAAGGGTCGAACGAGGATGGTGGATCTGGCAAGGGTAAACAAAAGTAAGAGTGGCCGAAGCGAGTGGGGCAAGGTAAGGTGATTAGAGTCAGGATACTGACGAGGACCTCTCTGAATAGGGCTGCTACGGCGAAGATGATCAAAATAGATTGCCGAGATCTGATACGGTCAGTCGTGTTTACGGCTGATGGAACATGCGTACTGGCTGGTGGATACAGAGGAATAATCCAATGTTGGGGGGCGGATGATGGGAAAGAAGCGATAAAACCGATGGATGCAGGGGGTCGGGTCAACGACATTGCGGTATCGCAAGATGGGAGGTGGATTGTGGGCGGAGCGGCGACTGGAATTGTTCGGGTGTTTGATGCGAAGAATGGGAAAATCACGGGCCAGCTGAACGGACACAGAGGAGGAGTGGATGCGGTGGACGTGTCACTAGACGGGACAAAAATCGCGACTGGATCAGGCGACAAGACAGCACGTATCTGGCCGCTGCTGCCGAATGCCAAACACTGCCAGTGGCACGCGCTGAAACTGAAACACAACAAGCCAGTGAGTACAGCTAAGCTTTCTTCAAACGGACTGCTGTTGGCAACTGCGGCGTCGTCTGTTCGGATCTTTGAATGCGACACTGGCCGCCGACTCGCCACATTCAAGATTCAAGTCAGTCGCGGGTTTCGTTCTGGCAACGGATCCGTCACGTGGCATCATGACAACAAGCACATTTTCGTTGCGTCCGAGCGTGGCCACATTTACCACCTTCATGTATCGACTGGGAGCACACTCTGGACATGGGATGCATGTGGCCAGATATACCCCAGGCCTGACTTGTGCATTGCCTTGGCAAGCGACGGTGCCTACATCGCAGCTTCTACGCGTCCATTTGGACTCGTGTCATTCTGGGATATACTGACCCAAGAATGGATCGAATCTCTCGTCCCGCGTGTTCACGATGTCTATTCTATGGCAATATCGACAAATCATGACATCGCGATGAGCATGGACAAGACCATCATTGTGCGGAATCTACGCAACACTCTTCCTGCTCGTTACTGCGACAATGTAAGTGTGCCTCCCGTATTGTGTCATGACCGTCCTGACATCAAAACCAAAAAAGACTGCCCGGAACCTCTATGCAAACCTGACGGACCTTCAGCGCCGCTACGAGACGCAGTCGCGAAGGCTTGCCAATCTTCGCGAAATTTCTGCTCTCAAGATTGAGCTGAACTGTAGAATGCGTTCGGTCATCCTCAAAACCAATAAGCTGGCTACTGTACGACAAAAACTTGATAAGCTTCCAGACGTATCTCGCGAGCTCGCTTGGACACGGGATGAGTTCAAGACATCCGAAACGCAGTTGCATAGTATCTATCGGCACTACAACGCCCAGACCATACATATCACCTCCGTCGTTGCATGCTGCAATCCGGATTCCCCTGCCATTCACCGATGCATAACCGATTCAGCCACGTCCGTCGAAAAGGCAATCGTGCACACCCTCGAGGAACTCAATTCCGCTGTTCACCGTACCTCAATGTCGGCGTCTAGTTATTTCTTGCGCCACGTCAAGTCCCCTGTCACTGAAGAACAGAAGTCTGCTGTGCACCGTGTCTCCAACATTCTCCCTCAGTCTTTTGTAGACCGCTTACTCGCGGTGTCAGTCTACAGCCTCCGCTGGTACCTCCCTGTCGCACTGCGCGCGTACCTCATATCTTACTTGTACCCACTCATTTCCTCATGGACAAGGGATAGACGGACGAATGCGCTAGTGGGAAATATATATGGTCGAGTGCACAATTCAGGTACGTGGTCTACATCAGCCATTATCAATTTGCTGATTTTGACTGAGTAACAGAACGTCAAACATTCACTGCGAGTTGGCGTTCTCTGACATGCGCCAATATCCCCGCCTCTACTGAGAACTCGGACATCACCGTGTCGCCTGTCGTGGAAGGTCTCTCTGACATCGTCGTCGCGGCCGGTTGCGCCACTTCTGCTTCCGATGCTCGATCCAAAATATCGTCCAAATTTTGGCAGGACATTTCACTCATTCTCTCAGCCGCAGAGACACTCAAAGATTCGATTGGAGGCGCGCTCCCAACCGATCTTAAAGTCATCCTCGCTCACCCTGGACTTGCACAGACATTCGACAGGGGCACGATGGTGGTGGATCACCAAACGGGTTTGGGAACGGCGGCCAGGGGCAGGATTATCTGCACAACTCGTCTGGGATTAATCAAGGAAGTTGTCGGGGGGCAGAATAATACCTTGACAACAACCGCAGTGGTCAAGGCAGCAGTTGTTCTCCAGGAAAGCAGGTAGGGCAACACGCCGTCATCCAGACTTGTCTGCGCAGGGGATTCCTTGTCTGTCAAAGTCTGTTCATTATTGTATTCTTACACCTACATGTGCTATATTATGTACGGGGCGAGCGACTCTTTAGGCCTGACGTGCGGAAGCTCAAACCCAGCATTTCTGTCTGCACATTACTAGCTGCACCTATTCCAGTGACTGTGATCCCTTCCAAAGTGGCCGTACAGTAGGGAAACACCTTCTCCTGCCAATGGATTTCCAAAATCCTGTCTGTGGGAGCTGCAGATGTGATATAGTTCTTGTCATATACTCATTCACTCACGGCTCTCGCTGCCATTCAAAGTAGTTGTTCAAGGCATCATTTCTGTGTGCCATTCTTGTTCAGACAGGATGTATCTGGTAATGAGAGGCTTCACATACCACATATCTAGGGTAACGGATATCTTGAAGGAAGCAAGCATGGCAAAGAGTATTACTGAATTATCTGCATGATGCTGTCGGCCATGAGCGAGGCAAATCTAGACAGTTGGAACGTTTTAGAATGGATGTGTAGGACTCTGAAGATGGTGTTTCACCCAAGTTCAGTATAGACGTCTGGTGAACAAGAAAGAAAAGGATAGTACGAATACTGAAAGAAAGCGGGCAGCTCAATCAGGACAGAGGCGGCAGGAACGGGAAAGAAGGGCTTTACACACCAGAGCAGCTATGAAGAAGCGAGCGCATCGCGACGCGCATGATACGAGAGGACCAAAGACATATCTGTACTGTGATGATCAATGGGTTGAGAAGCTTATGCACGGATCAACCACAGAGAAGGGGGCATGTAGCCA
>JBBPUM010001064.1:0-11047 GCA_038094695.1 Chiua aff. virens | reverse complement strand
TCCAGAAAGAGACGCTGCGATATCCACGAGTCAGAATCAAACTTGCAATGGCAGAAAGTCTGCATACCCTGAATAACCGGTGTGGTAATATGCTCCTATCAGGAAAATTCTAATCCGTGTGAGCCACAGATGGGAAAACGAGTAGGGAGCTTGCTTACAATACCAGAATGAAATGGGAGAAGAAGAAAACTTCGTAAATCCTTGTCCGAATTGGACGCAGGGATACGATGAATAGGATCGCCAGCGCCGACACCGCTGTCAGGCCGAGACGAAGCCAAGTTTCCTCCACAATGTATTTGAAAATGTCAGAGCTAGGCAACTGAATGAAGCACATATCTTACACTCGAAGGGTGATTGGCGTACCTTACGGCGCTATATATTTCGCCACCAGCATGGACAAGCAATAAAGCGAGGCATGACCTTGCCATGACGCGATGAAAGAAATTTAACTATGTGTTATGTAAGCTGGTATGCGGAGAAGCATACAAAAGAGAAGTCGAACCTTTTCATAGCCGACACCGGTGATGACTGTGCAAAGTTCAACGATCAAAGTTCGCGCAAAGGAAGAGAAGTAGCTTACGGGAAACGATATTGTTCTTGGTTCCGAGAACCGTGACAAGGGGGAACTGGCTTGCAGCGATAAGGCCTGCTCGGGCAGCCCAGATGTCTATTTGTATAGCTGGTGTTATCCCGAATCCACTGGGCACTGAGACCCAAGAATGAATAAATGACGGCGGGATGGATAGCTATCGACTCACTGTCAGCGAAGGTCAAACCGAAGATCAAGGCGAGGTATGCGCATGTAAGGAGGATATGGGCCACACTGAGATCATAGGTGCCGAACTCGACCGTGTAGCGGAAGGCGATGACGCGGAAGATGTTCACAGCCATTATGGGGAGGCGTGAAACCCACCCTCCAGAAGTGCGGGAGGGCGTTGTGGCCTCTAGGTCAGTGGCAGCAGTTCGGGGTCGACGCCGTTTGTTCAGTCTCGCGAGTAAGATAGAACCCCATTGGAAGAGACCGATGACGATCAACACCGCAGCAAGGGAGGATAGGGCCACCTCCGGTTTGACATCCACGATATAGAAGGTGTTTGAATCTGAAGACGGAGCACCACCTGAGGGTGACCCGGAGCCGGAGGATGGCGGCGAGCCTGAGGACGAGTTGTACGACGCGGTTGGGGATGGTGAAGCGGAAGAGAAGGGGAATACCGAGGAGGGGGGCGGGGGCGGGGTAAACGAAGGAGGGGAAGGGCGAGACATGGCGGACTCGAGCGAAAAGGAATTCACGGGATCGGGAGGGTAATATATGCGACGGTGGACAGCTAAGCAAATTATTAATTGATTTCTTGTCGAGATTCACGTAAATTGAGCCAAGCTTCGTCTGGAGGGGAGTTGCTCTGCCTTCCGCAGCCCTTTAATGTCATCAGGTCGTCCGCACTACCAGGGCAATTACATCTATCAGCAGGCCGCTCAACACGATTCAGGGTCATACACCACATCGATCACAAGCGAACAGACCTTTTCTTGATGACAAGCCTGAGCTTAGATGCGTGTCTTTTCCCAGTCGATCCGACAGGCGTTTTTGAGTTGGCCATATTCACGTCGCTTTGAGCAGAATGACTAAAGCTGCGGTCGGACCGTGGACGGCCATTCCCAGCCCGACCCGATTGGGTCTAGTTCACGTGGGACAGAACCCTTGCTTTAAATTTCCCCCGGCTCGAGGCCCTTGATTGATTCAGAGGATCAATTGCTCACCTCCCGACTCCCGAGCCGTAGAATGTTCAACTAAAATGCTTATTATTAGAAGGTTTTCTTCTTTTTATCTTTTACCGACCGTACCGGGAATTCGAACGCTTAACAATTGCCGACCGTATTTTGCCAGCTCATCCATCACCATGGCTTTGTCCGACCAGGCGAAACGTTCCAAACGAGAGCGGCACATGGCGCTGAGACTAGTAGTCCCGCAGCTCCACATGTTTTCGGAAAACGCCTTCAGCTGGATATGGCTATCCTCCCAGTTAAACCGGAGCATGACCAACGCGCCTGCTGCGTTTCATTTAACCCAACTCAGGTTCATCATGCCCCGTTAGCGAGATACTCCATGCTGCCATACCTATCTACCCTCATTACAGATACGACTATCACTAGTCGATATCGGAAAGCGCCATCACCCTGACAAGGCATCGATCCGCAACTTACTGCCAATTGTCCTGCAGATCGCGACGTCACGACGGCGACTTCGTAGACGGCCATCTTGCCATCCGTAAGTACGCCACTGACAGTTCATAGATTGACGTCTCCGATGCTTTAAGCGTCGTACCGCCGCTATGGAATACTCCCGGTAGAACCAACATCACATCGGGTGTTTCCGAGTTACTTGGGTACGTCCAACTATTCACGGCACGAACTTGGCTCCCTGAGGATAAGCAAAGAGGAAAAACCTTGATACACATCTTGTGGGCGGTCAACACGTGAGGAAGTATGTCACCACTGAAACACGAATATGTATCGATTATCACTCATTCGAAACAGGGCAGATTATCTAGACGCCAGGCTTGAACCGATCAAGCAATACAACTTGAACATGCCGCATGCACAGGAGTGCTTGAACACCTTCCCCGTTCATGGGGATCGGATCATCATTCATGCTGCGCAGTCGTCGAGAAGGTATCACAATCAAGCTTTGGTGGAGATTTGAGATCACTGCAATCCGCTCCCAAACTAATCCGTACTCATTACGGAGTCATGGTCTGGGCAGGGGTTATTGATGTGAACTTTGTCGTCAACTCGATAGCCAAGCAACGTCAATGTGGTAATGCGCAGTTCAGGGCAGGCTCATTGATCGCGCGTTGTTCACAACATGCTGCCTGCATACTCAACGTAATTCGCTCCAAGACAGGAACAGCAGTGCAAGCGTAATGCGCAGCATTGGATGGAAGCGGAAGGTGAGGGAACCTTTCCAATGGAAACTCTCACGACAGGTACATTCAAGCTCGCATCCCTTTCAAGTGCTCAAAAACGCCAGTCGGCGGAGTTATACATAGGTATGTCAATGGCGTATCGATGCAATCTGATAGCGGCGAAGATGTTGATACTTTGTCAGATCAGTGGCATCGAGTCCATTGTTTTTTACACTAGATTCATCAGAAGCAGGCCGTGCTTACGTCCGGATCCACAGCAATTCGCTATTTAAAGCCACTTGCATACCCGTAGCATCGCAAGGTGAAGAGACCCACTTGAATAAGGTACGATCAGATGGAAGACATGAAAAACATGAGCTCGCAGCCTCATTTTCTGAACCTGAATCCAATTGACCTGTCAGTCGTCTGACCTGGGGTGTGCGGTAGCAGTTTGATCGGGGTGCGATGGAAGACGATGCATGACGGCATCCTTTGAGCGTTTTTTGCTACGCGTTGATGTTTCAGTCCAGCGGTTTGACTGGTGATTGGCGGGAACGAAAGGGGTTTGGTCGGGCGGTACCATGCAGTGTGTATTTACGCTTGGTTGATTAGTAAGTGGAACTTTTCCAACTATGTGGTGGGAAAAAGGGCACCCTGCTTGCTTATGAATTTGGACTCTGCGATGGTCATATCATTGACACCGCAGTGACTCTTGATGCTAGGGCCTTGTTTCATTGACCCTGCTACGTTGTAGGTCATGATTCTGTACTCAGTCTTCGTTCATCGTAGGGATTGGCTGCGGCTTCCAACGCTGTGCGTGAACCACTCAATCGACATAGTCAATGGCATTCTGAGCTATGCAAGAAATCAGGAACATGCAGATGTAGTATGACTCTTGGCGGTCTCACTACTAATGAAAGGCCACGAAGGGGGATTAGTCGGGAATCACTTGTATCGCGTTGTCCGTAGTCCCCTGTCCTGGAAGGCACACACCGGATGCTACGGGGCCCGGATGACGTGCTTCCCACCTCCGTGAACAATTGAGTGCGGTCGTAGAGTGGACTAACGACTATGTATTGCGTTGTCCGCGAAATTAGGGTATTCGTACGCGTTTTAAACCATCACAGTCCGATGTTCGTGTGGAGGAAATCAAGGGAGATTCGTCGGCGACCAAACTATTGTTGTGCCAACAATTCAAAGTGGAGTTTTAGCGATGTGGTTGCAATGCGCGCATCGTGAGCACATGATGGCTCTCTTCCTGCGTGACTTGAAATTGAGACGGAAATAAGTGTGTGCAGGGATCATACCATCCGAGACCTGCACCGCTTTTTGAATGAGAAGGGTTGGCCCTGTTTCCCTGTCAATTTTTTTTTCTAGCAAACTTCGGATTCCTCAAGATGATTGCGAAGCATCGTATACTCCAGTAACTGTGTGACGAGCTCAGTTCCAGCAACGAGGATACCCGAGGTTATGAGCTTCAAGCTCAGGAAAGGTTAAGAATACCCAAGTAGTACTACGTAGCAAGTCTTGTGAGCCCGACCTTGGGCAGAGGGACGGCCTGGGATAGCGATTGATCGGCGACCCCATCCTTCAAGTTGCTGTGTTCTTCATACAAGGTAACGTTCCGCACTATGCGGGTCTATACATAGTGGTGCCTTCATTCTTTCGTGATCCCTTGGTGAGATGGCGGCAAGAAAGCACGGCAGTTGTACTACAGGGACTAGTTCCACTGCCGTCCGAATTGTTGAGGACTCTTCAAGTTGACGATTGGCTATAGTGATCCTGCACTGGCAGCTTTGAATTCATCAGGATCGTGCATGGTCTTCCAATGTGGCCATAGAGTAAGTAAACCTCAAGCCCGTCGGAAAGAGTACCGACGGAACTCCAAGCGGTCCTTTTGAAAACAAGCGAAGCGATATGAAAGCACTCGCTCGCCGCCAGCTTGTGGATGGAATCATGGAAAGCTGCGGGCCGGGTACGTCCGGGGGTGATCGGCATCTCCCGATGAGTTCACTAAAAGCCCCTGTTCCTATGCAACCACCAACTACCCCCTGCGCTGGCACATCACATCTTCAATCCCCGTTCCTATTTTTCTTTGGCGTCTCTATCACCGCACAACGGAGCCAGTTGTTCCTGCGCTGAAACCACGGACCTTGCAACATGAAATACATCAGAATCAGATTCGTGCTATATCACAGGGGCTACATAAAGTTCAGTCAAAGTGCGTTCCACCGTCGATGGAGATCTAGCATCAAGGTCAGTTTCAAATAGCGTGTCGTTCATCTGCAAATTTTCAGTTACCGTTTGGCCTGGATACCAACGTAAGCACTGCGAATCACGGACGGCAGAAAACATACCAGTGACGTAATGTGCCTCTGGCGAGACCAGGTAGGCCACAAGACCTGCGACATCTTTCGTGTTTCCTAGGTGACCAACCGCCGCCAACTTCATTGTCTGTTCTCGTACCGGTAAGTGAAGTTCAGACACAAACATGCGTACACTACCCGATCAATCACGCCCCCTTCATCGCCCGTTATTTTCACAATATCATGTTGGAGGGTGTCGACTGTGTGTCAAGACGTCCAAAGGGAAGCAGGGCAAGTGACAAAACCACTGACGCATTGCAGTCTGAATGAGTCCCGGAGCGTATGCATTCACGGTTATTCCAAATTGACCATACTCAAGAGCTGGAAGTTGTCAGGTCTATTCTATCCAAACACTACGAAACATCTCACCGGCAGTTTGAGTCAATCCTCTCACTGCGAACTTCGACGTGCAGTACGCACTCAGGAGCGGTTTCCCTATAATTTGTGTGCATGCTAAAACAGGTACTTGCTGAGATAACGTGTCACTGACCTTTCTTTCCTGCGAGCGAACTAGCGCCTATTATGCGGCCCTTGATGCCTTGTTCTATCATCTTCTGTGCTGCATACTTATAGCAGAGGAAGGTCCCGCGGACGTTGACTGCCAAGACGGCATCCAAGTCTTCGACCGTTGCTATAAAGGTAAGGTGTAAGCACTGGAGTCCCCGTCGATTCTTTGCTGAGCATATAGAGGCGCTTACTTTCAGCAATCGAACCGGTCCTCAAAACACCGGCATTCGCGATCATCTTTTAGTACGTTATCATTATACGAGAGAAATAGCGATAAACATCGACTTACCACGTCAAGACGACCGAAAGCTTCGATGGCGTGATTCACCATATTCTTCACTTCTTCTTCAACACTCACATCGGCTACGAACACGCTGACCCGTCGTCCAGGGTACTCTGTGCTGATGGCTTTGCTGGTTTCGTCGAGACGGTCTTTGTTCGTGTGGAGATCGTTCAACACCACATCATAACCATCGTTTGCGAGCCTGAGGGCAATGGCTTGACCTATACCGTTGGCGGATCCTGTCACTAAAGCAACACCTTTTGAGCTTGCGTTTACTTCGAGAGACATCAGTCGTCAAGGTACGTGAGAGAGGGGTTGCGTCGACTATCCCAGGTCCATCTTTTATGTGCAAGGACCTTATAAATGTCGAGAGAGGATCTCTCCTGCGGTACCCGGAGATATTAGGCTGTACAGAATTCTCAAGGTATGACAGAATGCCTGGTCAGCGGCGTGCAGCGCGCGTCGCTTGCATTCGACCCGGCGCTATGAATGCGGCGATCATTCGTCTCCGCGTCCGTTTACGTGCCAGAGAGGTGGCCTTGAGTGGGGACCGCGTTAGACATCGTGGGATATTGGAAGTCCCATTGCCGGGTTAAGCGGATGCCAATTGTCTGGTGCTGAAACTTCCTCCCATTGAGGAATGTCCCTCTTCAACCGTGACTCGAGTTGTCGAGATTCTTGGACCTGAGCCCGATTAAAACAGCTCACAGAATGTCTGCCAAGGTGCGCTCCAATGTATCTTCTGATATAACGTCGGAACGATCTTCCGAGTGCCACTCACTTGGACGTAGTGAGGTGGCAATGGATTTCGATGCCCAGTAAACTACGGTACGTTGTGAGACAGAATCGGAAATTATATTTGGTCTACGCTGTTGAGTCTCCGTGTCCAGGCGATCCTTGAAAGTTTGACCACTCACTGCACGATGTTTTTCATGTGAATGGCCCAGAGCAAGTCGAATCTGTACGATGATGAGCCTAGAGTGACATGTTGTGCGGCTTGTGCCATCTCTTCGAGTTCTTTGATCACCTTCGTACGCCTTGATCATATCTGCGCTCATACTGACATGAGCACGTGAATGGTTCCGAGATGAGAAGGCCGGGTCCCCGCATTGGATTCGGGAATATAGTATGCCGCTTCCGATCAAAAGGTTTGTCATTGTGATTGATCTCCATCAGAGTAGGCATGGGTATGCTTCGCACCGTACAAGGCTCTGTGGGGTGCTTCGCTTTGCATTAGCACTATGTATCGCGTTGTCCGTGAAATTAGGGAATTCGTACGCGTTTCAAGACACCATCGTCCGATGCTCGTGCGGAAGAAATCAAAGGAGATTCGTCGGCGACCAAACTATTGTTGTGCTAGTGATTCAAAGTAGAGTTTTAGCGATGTGGTTGCAACGGGCGCGTTGCAAGCACATGCACCGCTTTTTGGATGAGAGGAGTTGGTCCTGTTTCCCTGTCAAGTTTTTTTTAGCAAGCTTCGGATTCCTCAGGATGATTGTGAAGCATTGTATACTTCCAGCAACTGTGTAACGTTATAACGGGCTCAGTTCCAGCAACGAGCATACATACTCGAAGTTATGAGCTTCAAGCTCAGGCAAGGTTAAGAATACCCAATTGCTATGTATCAAGTCTTGTGAGTCCGACTTGAGTAGAGGGACGGCCTGGGATAGAGATTGATCGGCGACCCCATCCTTCAAGTTGCTGTGTTCTTCATGCAAGGTAAAGTCCCGCACTATGCGGGTCTACATAGTGGTACCTTCCATGATCTCTTGGTGACTCGGAGATGGCGATAAGTAAGCATGGCAGTTGTACTACACGGCAGGACTAATTGGGCCATTCTCATCAGAATTATCGAGGTCTCTTCAAGATGATTGGCTATAGTGATCCTGCAGCTTTCAATTCAAGTTTACCAGGATCATGCATGCTCTTCCAACACCATGCAGTAAGTAGACCTCAAGCCCGTCGGAGGGAGTACCAACGGAACTCTGAGCAGTTCCAAAGTTTGATAATAACCGGGACAATATGGAAGTACCCCTTTGCCGCCAACTTGTGAATGGAACCTGAATGAGGATATGTCCGGGACTTGAGCGGGGGATTCTGGTTCTCGGCATCTCCCGATGAGTCACCACCAAAAGCCCCTGTTTCCATGCAACCACCAACTACGCGCTGGTACATCACACCTTCAACCCCCGTTCCTATTTTCTTTTGGCGTCTCTATCACCGCAAAACGGAACCAATTGTTCCTGCGCTGAAACCACGGACCTTGCAACATGAAATACATCAGAATCAGATTCACGCTATATCATAGGGGCTACATAAAGTTCAGTCAAAGTGCGTTCCACCGTCGATGGAGATCTAGCATCAAGGTCAGTTTTAAATGACATGGCGCTCAAATCTGCAAAATTTCAGTTACCGTTTGGCCTGGATACCAACATAAGCACTGCGAATCACGGACAGTAGGAAACATACCAGTGACGTAATGTGCCTCTGGCGAGACCAAGTAGGCCACAAGACCTGCGATATCTTTGGTGTTTCCTAGGTGACCGACCGCCGCCAACTTCATTATCTGTTCTCGTACCAGTAAGTGAATATCAGATACTCAAGCATGCATGCACTACCGGATCAATTACGCCCCCCTCGTCGCCTGTTATTCTCACAATATCATGTTGGAGGGTATCGACTGTGTGTGAAGACGTTCAGAGAGAGGCGAGACACGCGACAAAACCACTGACGCATTGCAGTCTGAATGAGCCCCGGAGCGTATGCATTCACGGTTATTCCAAATCGACCGTACTCAAGAGCTGGAAATTGTCAGGTCTAAATCATCCAAACACTACGGGTTCTCTCACCAGCAGTTTGAGTCAACCCTCTCACTGCGAACTTCGACGTACAGTACGCGCTCAGGAATGGATTCCCTAGTGTTTGTGTACACTAAAACAGGTACTTGCTGAGATAACGTGTCACTGACCTTTCTTTCCTGCGAGCGAACTAGCGCCTATTATGCGGCCCTTGATGCCTTGTTCTATCATCTTCTGTGCTGCATACTTATAGCAGAGGAAGGTTCCGCGGACGTTGACCGCCAAGACGGCATCCAAGTCTTCGACCGTTGCTATCAAGGTAAGGTATGAGCACTGGAGTCCCCGTCGATTCTTTGCTGAGCATATAGAGGCGCTTACTTTCAGCAATCGAACCAGTCCTCAAAACACCAGCATTCGCGATCATCTTTTGGTGCGTCGTTATTACACGAGGGAGGTAGCAATAAATGTCGACATACCACGTCAAGACGACCGAAAGCTTCGATGGCGTGATTCACCATATTTTTCACTTCTTCTTCAACACTCACATCGGCTACGAACACGCTGACCCGTCGTCCAGGGCACTCTGCGTTGATCGCTTTGCTGGTTTCGTCGAGACGGTCTTTGTTCGTGTGGAGATCGTTCAACACCACATCATAGCCGTCGTTTGCGAGTCTGAGGGCAATGGCCCGCCCTATACCGTTGGCGGATCCTGTCACTAAAGCAATACCTTTCGAACTTGCGTTTGCTTCGAGAGACATCGGTCGTCAAGGTACGTGAGAGATGGGTTGCGTCGACTATCCCAGGTCCGTCTTTTATGTGCAAGGACCCTACAAATGTAGAAAGAGGATTTCTCCTGCGGTACTCGGAGATATTAGGCTGTACAGAATTCTCAAGCTTGACAGAATGTCTGGTCAGCGGCGTGCAGCGCGCATCACTTGCACCCGACCCGGCGCTATGAATGCGGCGATCGCTCGACTCCGTGTTCGTTTACGTGCCAGAGGGGTGACCTTGGGTGGGGACAGCGTTAGACATCGTGGGATGTTGGAAGTCCTGTTGCCGGATTAAGCGGATGCCAATTGTCTGGTGCTGAAACTTCCCATCAAGGAGTGCCCCTCTTGAGCGGTGACTCGAATTGTCGAGATTCTTGCGCCTGAACCTGACTAAAACAGCTCACAACGTCTGCCAAGGTGCGCTCCAACGTATCTTCTGATATAACATCGGAACGATCTTCCGAGTGCCATTGACTTGGACGTGGTAAAGCGGCAATGGATTTCGATGCTCAGTAAATCACGGTATGTTGTGGGATGGAACCGGAAACTATTTTTGGTCTACGCTGTTGAGTCTCCGTATCTAGGAGATCCTTGAAAGTTTGACTACTCACTGCACGACGTCTTTCATATGAAAGACCCCAGAGCAAATCGAATCGGTACGACGATGAGTCCAAAATGACATATCATGCCACTTCCTTTGACTTCTTTGAACACCTTCCCTGTCCGCCTTGATCATATCTCCATTCATACTGACATGAGCACGTGGATGATTCCAAGAAGAGAAGACCGGATGATGATACCCGTCACATTGTATTCGGGAATATAGTGAGCCGTTTCCGATCAAAAGGTTTGTCATACTGCGATTGATCTCATCAGAGTGGGCGTGGGTATGCTTCGCGCCGTACGAGGTTCCGTGGGGTGCTTCGCTTCGCATCAGCGCCATTATCTCTCCTCGGATATGGCAAGGCCTCGGGGCGAGTACACTTTGAGTAGAGCTGTGGACGGTTTTGAAATGCTGTGATCGCTTTTTGGTGACGATGTCGGTTCAACAAACCTCATTGAACCGATTTTTTCCAAAGTCCGACTTCAGTTCCAGACATCCAACATCTTCGAGGTTTCTTGTACCATTCTTGCTCTTCGCGTGCTAGGCCTCATCTGAATCCGCACATTTAAATCGTTGGTATTATTTTGGGCTCAGAATCTGGCGTCTCTTGTTCTGAATCGTCTAAGCCAATTACGTGTAGAAAGTCAAGAGCCTGAGATGGATCTGACCTTTGAAACTCCGCTGCGGTGACTTCCTCCCACCTTATAGCATCGGTAGCGCGGTTTCAAGTTACTTTCAATAGTAGAATGATCATGGACTCGGAACGTCAGCCTGAGTCAGTCAAAGAAAATTTGGAAAATGGAAATGGAAGGAGAG
>JBBPUM010001063.1:0-11048 GCA_038094695.1 Chiua aff. virens | reverse complement strand
CGAGCAGCTCCGCGGGGGGTGGTAGCGATGCGTCTCCGTGCCACGGCAACTAAAGTCGATCCAGTGACACAGAACATGGTTCGCCCTCTTGATCGTGCTTCAATTATCGGGTTGATCAGCACTGTTGATTACGTCGTCATGACCTGATCTCAAGCATTATTTTCTGAGTCTGGCATATCCTGCCCAATCTCATCACACGGTTTAGTCGATGCATTTTTGTTCGCCGCCTTCTGAATTTGGGATATGGCCAACAGATTCACGTCGATGGGTTTTGCAAATGTAGGATCTTGGAGCAGCTTGATTCCGTGCGCTGAATCACAGACCTATTCTCCCAGGTAAGGTTATGATTGTCAGATTGTGATCCTAAAATTCTGGCCCGGGATCTCAGGCCGTCCCCGAAAGTAAGGGACGTTGTTGGCTGATTTGATCTAAACTAACGACTCAATGGCACGATTGATATGCGGCTCTGGGAACACCGTAAACAAGAGATTATTGATACATACTGATGTTTCAATGTACATTTGCCCTATTACGCAGTTGTTCTCGTGTTCTGTTCGGAGATAGATGCAGGATATACAATGATTGACATAACATACTACACCACATAACTGTACACCAATCCGTGTCAAAGAACAGAAAAGACTAACTCCGAGTATAAAGCAGCTTGACTAATTCATCAGCTTGTTCCTTGGATAAGCTACAGCGATCCATAAGGTTCTTGATGGTGACCTTTTCTCTCTTCGGTGGGTTTCCAACTCTGACCATTCCTACGAGTATTCTCAAGAACTGCATTACCCAGGTTCCCTCGTCCCCGCTGAAGGCGCTCCCATAAGAGATAGCATCCTCGAGCACGGACTGGACCGCGTGCCTGGATAATGACAGTTTTTCAAGGAGTGCGGCGTTCGGATTAGCCGAAGCGAGCGACGTGATGCATGCATGGCCAGTGACCGCACTCATCTTGAGATGAAACGCTTTGACAAGATCCTCTCCATGCTTCTCCCACCATCCCTCCATCGGGTCCTCATGTTCGAGCTGCGTGATGGCAAATACAACCGGAACCTGACCTGGGCAGAGGAATTCGTAGAAGAGCCTAAAGTTATTCACTTCCGACCCCGTGACCCGACCACCTTTTTTGCAAAACACAAGTAGGTCGACTCCGCCTCGTCTGTGCAGGTCTCGAACCAGGCGGACAGCGTTTTCTATAGCTTTTCCGCACACGTTGTGTTCAATATGTGGCTCATTGAAACCTACCGTGTCCCAGACGACAAACTGGTGCAGTCCTGTATTGACCTCATGACAACGGGAATCCAGCGTGCAGCTTTCGACACCATTGGAAACGTCTGCGACCTTTTTTCCAACGATGAGATTGATGATGGAGCTCTTTCCGACACCAGACTCTCCAAAAAAGATCGCCTGAAAGGGTCGTTTCGGCAATCTAAGCCTTTGGCTCAACGTTAGAGCACTGGGGACGTTCAGCTGACAGTAAGTTTTCAAGCTTTCTGCAGCTGTGGCGAGGGCAGTATCTGATGATAGATCGAGGTGCAGTGTAGTTGAGGTCGGGGGAGTGGCATATTCTTCTAATATTGCTTCCAAGGCCAGCTTGGATTGATCATAGAGAGAAATGGATTGCGGGGATCCATCCTGAACCGTGGTGATACATGCGTGGGGGATAAATTGAACTGGGATGTTACATCGTTGAGCGATGTTGTGCTTGTTTCGGTCCCACCAGTCATTGGGATGGGTATCGAAGTGGGTGAAGACGAGAGCTATCTGCGCTCGACCACCAAAGAAAAAGCTATCCAGAAGCCAATAGATGTTACGGAGCGAGGCGGTGATTCCATCTCTACGAGCGCAAAGTACGACAAGGTCGATACCCTCCTCTAAATTTTGCAAGAGGGTGTGTGCCTGCTCATAGGGGGAAAGGGGATTGGCGCCCTTCACTTCGGCCTGATTGAAACCCATCGTATCCCACAATCGGAACTTCTTGTTTCCGATTGAGATTGGGTACCATCGGGCCCGCGTAGTACAAGCTTCTACCCCTGTTGACACGTTCGCCAACGGCTTGTCGGCAAGAAGGTTGATGATGGAGCTCTTCCCGGAACCAGTGACACCAAATAATGCGACTTTGTACACTCGTCTGTAAGCCCTGATGTCGGTTGAAGGTCGTTATTTCAAAGTCGTGCTTACTCCGAGTCCGGTTTGCGCATGGAAAACTTGTGTCAGTCGCTTGAAAGCGTTCTACTCTCTCACTGGCAGTGACTTTGAGCCAGTATCCCAGAGCGTCGATGAATGTTAGGTTTTCACTTACAGGAATGAGATGCAGACGGTGACCCCGTTCGTTAGGGCCTCGCTAGACGACACTCCGACAAATTTTGATCAAGACTTTGAGGATCGGAAGAGAGTCGTGAGTTTGGGTTTGCAATGAAATTGGGCCGTTGTCATGCTTCATACCGCCCGTGAAGATTACCAATCAATCCATGACACGAATCAATTCCAAAGCTGCCATTAGTTTTCCGCAAAGTTGCGAACCTCGACCCTAATTTCATACGGGGAATTCGAAGCAATCACTGAACGGAAGTTCTACTTCAAGTTGGAGGAAGATTAGTCAAGCCGGTTCCCCCCGTTTGTTGCAAAAGCTCGCAACGAAACGGCGTGTCCGAGTCAAAGAGCCGGACAACTCGCGCCGGGGCGACATGGACTGATATCGATGTGTCGGGTCAACCACATAGATTTAGACTTGGACTCTGGGCCACCCATCTTGGACCGTGAGTAACAATCAACTCTCCATTAGTTTTTGCTTCAACCGACTTGATACGAGAAACTTTAAACGGTTGCTCTAGTAATAGTCATGGTGAGCTGTTGCTGCCAACTGGTCTGAGCATGATCAAGTGAGTGAGTTCTTAATTAATCTTTGTTCCGACGGTGTTCGCAGGTGATTGATTGATGCCCGCTGAATCTGTCCTGCTGAACTTGGAGTCTTGACCTGGAGCGCACTCCAGCAAAGGGCTAGCAGTAAGGAGACACGATGTTTATTGGTCATTGTCTTCAGCTTCGGGTGTGTGTCCTACTGGATACAAGAACGGGATATCGTGGTGACGAGACTCACCACAACTGTGGCCGAGAACTCCGAGCTACCATGTGTCGTTTAGGTTCAGAGGGATTCCGACACGTCCGGAGGTTTTGTCATCGACTCAGGTTCCCCAAGCCTGCCTAATTTAAGATTCTAGGTTCCGCAGAAAGTTCTATGGTTTTTCATTGTTTCGACAGTCTGGCGACTTATTAGTGGTATGGCTGGCTGTTCTCACTGCGGCACCTCCTGGTGTCTGCTCATTGGTCACGCCCCATAGGGTATACAAATATAGCACGACAAGTATGAGTCTTTCGGGACATATTGAGCAGCACCCATCTGCCAGCTTGGCCCTTCACGTAACGTTGGCAGGATCATGATGGGACTCCCACCCCTGCAATTATGCTTTTATCCTGTCCTCTGTCACTGGCATCCCGCTCAGGCTGTAACAAGTATGTGCACACGTGTTGCTTCGGAGTGCTCCCGTGCCAAGCAGCGGGGATGAATAACGATGAGATAATATCTGCTTCCAGTGATTTATCGAGTCAGATTTGCTGGTGGCTATTATCTCTTTGCGGTATCTTATAAATATCCGGACCTCAGCAAGTCATAGCCGCCTCTTGTCCTCTTGTCGAACGGGTGCACACTCTTTCATGCGTTTTTGATATCACATTGTTCCCCACCTGTGGGGAATTCTCACTGATCCCATCCCTCCTATTGCATACATCTCAGGTTACTCGGGCTACGCACTTATGATGACTCGAACGGCATGGTCAGTGTCGAAGTTCTGAGTAGGGTACCATCTTATAACCTTCAGATCCAAACCAGCTCTTACGATGATGATACTCGACGCCATCCTTATCGCCTATCCGATGTGACTACCACGTAAGTATGAGAACACTTCTTGTAGTTCCAGACTCTGATGAACTCCTTAGCTATTCGCATGTACCACCACCACCACATATGACCCCACGTTTCTGTGTGGCACCGTGAGTAGCCACCCTCTGAGTGAAAGAACTTTCCCGTCTGACTTGTTGAGTTCAGGAACGACCTCCAGTTGTCACCTACCCCACGCGATGATGAACTAAACCATTTACGACACATGAACACCTCATATCCATCCATAACTGCGGGGATTGAGACTTTGGACGACACTCCTATCGACGGCAGGAATCTAGGCTTCCACCAATCCTGCGAATCACGCTACCCATGGGACCCATTCCATACTTCACCTAATCTACTTCCAAGCCCCATTCATAGCTTTCCTCCTCCCTCCACTGTCCACCGTTCCACAATGGATCCCGCGCCGTACAGCAACTTCACTTTCTCTCAGTCTTGCTTGCCACCTTGGCACACCCAGGTCAGCCTGCCTCTACGGGCTGAAAGTAGTTATCATACTTCTGCCATATCATTTCAGAATTCTACCCCGCCTTCCCATCTCCCCCTGGACCATACTTGGTCAAAGCCAGGTGCCGGGACCTTAGGTGCATCTTACCCTTGCCAATGGTCGGAGGGTGGGATACCTTGTAACATCATGGTGCAGGCCACCAGACCTCATATGAATCGCCACTTGCATGAGCACCATGGATTTGGGGGCTCCGACACCCGACAGATGAGCTGTCACTGGGCAGGATGTGGAGAAACGATGCAGCAGGGAAGCATTGCCAGACACACGGTTACGTGTCACTTTCAGGCTAAAGTGACCTGCCCTATGTGCTCCAAGAAACTATCCCGTCAGGACGTCATTTCTAAGCATCAGCGCATCTGCCCCGCGGCAGGTACCCGGCGCTGAGCGCGGATGGACAGCTTTACTTCTTCTCTTTTGATTTTTTCGTGATCTTTCTCACCCGGTTCTCATTGACTGAAACATTTGGATTTTGCTTCGTGTTCCTTCGATTGCCTGTCAGTGACAGATTTTCCGCGTTGTCTCCCCTGCTTTGGAAGCAGAGGTTGAAGGCATGTTATTTTTTATTTCCCTCTGACTCTCTATATCTTGTGTAGAGTTCTCTGATTGATGCGTTGTGCTATTTCATGTATATAGGTGACAATAGTGCGCATTGAATGGATCTACCGTCATCCTGATGACTCATTTGGATTGGAGACCTAATGATCAGCTTTATTTCAGGTTCAGCCATCGGCTTGCCATTCAGGACTCATGCACCCTTGAAACCCGGGGCCAACTCTTTCAGGATGATCCGATCTATTCAAGTCTGGGCAACGCACGCGTCCTGTCCTCATACACTGCCCGACTGATGTCACGAATGGCGACATAGCCAAGTTCGTTCAGAGACAAGGGCTGTTCTGAGTGGGTCATGTCAGACCGGCAGGCGTCCGAGTCGTCAGAGGTGCGTAACAACACACATGTTGATCGTGGTGCACGTGTTCTGGCTCGGAGTCCACGCATGCATTTAGGCCACGGCAGTCAGGCTGTACGGCGGACTTTGCCGGATTGTGGCGATGTCACGATCGCCTGAAACGTAATTTACTGCTTTGTTGCTATGTACCTTGTCCCCCAAGGTCAGTGTTCGGTGTCTTCAAATTTGTTATTCATCCCCGTTCTTCCACGTTAATGTGGTCTCGTTCACAGTGCTTGCTCGGATATTTGTGAAGTGAAGCGATCGCCGAACGACTACTACAATGTTCAGGGACTGGATAGTGGCAGAACGACATTCTCCACCCGTTGCTTCCATCGATTTTGGAATGCGTGGAACCGTCCACCCGTCAGACAGCCTGGATAAAGATGGCCACAGCAGCGTCCGCCAAGCTGAACCGGCACTTCATTCTACATAGGAAGCTTCATGGTTTGATACCGGAGTCCGACTCGGAGTGTACGTACTATGAGAAAAGGTTGTCTTCCACAAAACGTATGTCTTTGGCTATGTTCTTTAACTAAGGCGTGACACTTGTCTGATCTTTTGCGGCTCGTATTACGTGCAGCATGGTATGGGGACGATGTCTCTCTGTCTCGGGAGGAGGTACGCATCGCCTAACACGCGCTCGGCCACCCGTATCGTGCTTTCCCTCCATCGGAACTGAACACGTTGTCACCGCCCACTCGTTGTGAGCACGCAGAGGTGTTCTTACACGGTTCCCGGCTCGATATTATTTTCAGGGGGCACGTTTTATTGGGGCTTCTCGGTATCTGTCATCAGGCATTCTGTATCGAACGCGCAGCGGGTTACCATTACCCGAGTCTCTTCGCAGGAGCGCGTTGCAGGATGATTATTCACAGATCGTGCGGCTGCAGCTATGAAAATTTGCTGTGTTTGTCAGCCCGCTTCTTCGTGATCCGTTGGACTTCACAACGTCCACATTCTGAGCCATCGAACGCCGGGTAAGGCCTCGGATAACTCTAGTATCCGAATGAGGACTTTTAAGCTTGGCCGCGCGCGGGCATTATCCTGCATACGACTTAAGACCCTCCATTCGTAAACAAGGTCTCCTACCTTGAACTTCGCGCACGGTTTTTGTATTACGCATCGCACGCTAATATGGAACGAGACCGTGACTCCAGGTTCTACACTCCCCAACAGCAGAGTAGCGATCCGCGTAGGTCCGGGTCTCAGCAAGCGTACGCAGGGCGCCGTGTACTTGCACTACGAGAACTCACCGCGTATTCTTCATAGCAATAGACCTGCGGGTCATTTCCTCAACGTCTCTGGCTCGCACGATGCAGTTATTGATAATCCCCCGCATCACAGTTCCCGGTCTCAGCAAGGAAGGTACGCAATGTTCAGCGTACCTCGCACTGCGAGAAATAACCCCGTCGAATTCTTCGTAGCTATCTTGTAAATTATGTGCCCGACGGCCCCACCCCCTACGATTACAGTCCACAGCGACACAGTGCAGTAGTCACGGGCAATCTCCCGCAGGGCAGTTCATCCTATTCAAGTGGGTTTCAACAGGAAAGGTATGCAGGACACGATGCAATTCGTATTGCGGGAACTGACCGGCATGATCGTCCCGAATTCATCGCAGTTATGCACGCACAAACTTAGTGCCCAGCACGGGATATCATTGGAATAGCCCTGTCGACCCTCACCCCGCGTCGTACGGAGGTGCATTTGAACCCCATCGAAGCTTCAATGACCTCCATTCCGGGTTCTACTCTGGTGCGCCTGTCAATGGATCGGGGAGCAACTCCCTGATGGAAATGCAACCACTTCCCATATCAGATAGCGTCTCACCAGAGACGGAGCCATTCGCGCTTCAACCTTACGCGCCTTCGGCCTGGACACAATCTCCGGTCACCTCTCCTTCCTGGGAATGTCCTGCAGACCCCGGGCAAATTAGCGACTCTAGCAACCCCGTCGCTTCTCATGCAATGCAACTTGCAGTTCCCCCCCTTCAAATGTCTCCTCCGGTGATCGGTGGACCCTCGCATTTCATAGAACCAACCAGGAGTGGTTTCCCCGTGGTCGCCTCCTCCACTTCCGTACCACCGCCGAATCCCAGTGGTCCTGTAGCAGTCGGCTGTACGTTCTTCGCCGTCGACAATTTTTTTCATGTCGAGAAACTCATCCGCATCTTCGACAGCTCATTTCCGGCCGCTTGGCCAGTTGTCGGACCCTTTAGGTTCGCCGACCACGTTTCACTGCATGTGGAGGAACCGGGCGCGTGGGACACGATGTAATGCATTAATCGCGGGGGACAGACACAGTGTGTCGAGGCACCTGCGAGATGCGCACAATTTGCTGTGTGACGGGCAAAAAGTGGAGTGTGCGTGGGAAGAGTGCATGTCCGAGCCCATGCAGGGCAGGAATATTCCTCGACACGTCGTGTCGCGTCATTTGGAGGTCAAGTGGAGTTGCGAGAAGTGCGGACTGCCCTTCAGCAGACAAGATGCGTTGAGGAAGCATTCGCTAGCATGCCGAAGCGATGAAGCAGCCGAATAAGAGGGCGGCTATTCCTGGTGGCGTCGCCGCACTCATGTTGAGGCTCCTTCCGCTTAGACGCTCGTTGGAAAGATTTTTTTTTGTGGACTTTCTCGACGGAATTATGGTTGTTGATTGGTCATTTGTCTCGGCTTTTCTTCCTCGCTTCTCAAACTATTCGACACTGAGTTCCTTCCTTCACTTCCCTCTCAGCTTCCACTGCACGGTACACGGCGATCTGCGGACAACCCCCTCACAGGCCCTAGCGGACACAGTATGCAAACCATTGCTAGTTTACTACAATCCCCCCTCCCCCATCGTGTTTTCTCTTCGTTCTGCCAGCTCGAAGTTGGTTACTGGTATACTTGGTTCATGTTCTCAGCGGATATGTTCAGGCATGCTTGTATGTGGGCCCGCCGGTCCGAGGCCGGAACACTTGAGTAATAATCATGGAAGACTATTCTAAGATGATCTTTAGCATGATCATATGAACTTCTACCAGCATCTTCTGTAGTCATTGGTCGTGATCGAACAGGCACCCAGATACCTCGGACTTGGAGATCGATCTGGATGAATAGGCTGGATCACATCCACGTAATTCAACATTTGAGTTATTAGCGACCATGCCTAGCTGTGGGCGTCTACGACGGTTCGTTGGTGGAAGTGTTACTAAGATTGAACCAAAAGCCCAAGTTCGGCCGTCTTCTGTGGTCAAACCACCCCAGATCCCAGCGATTATGAGGGAGATTCATCGACAAACGTAATTGGTCCGTTGGCGCAGCAAATAGAACGAACTTAAAGGTTCCCATCGATGATCCATTCCATGGACCCACCTCGGTCCTTGCCTTGCCAAGTGGCTGGTAGATAGTGTGATATAGCGTATTCAGTTACAAGTACTAACTTATTAGGCCACGACCAAATCCAGTCACAACGGATGCTCCGATCGAAGCTCTGAAATTATACTGTTCATGAAGCTTGCCAGTTTGGTAATATTTTACACGGTGCTAATACACAATAGCGTAGCCCATGTATCAACGCCAGCCAAGAAACAAGAGAAAATACATAGTGTACACGATCGATCGTCATACAACAAACCGCGCAGAAGTGATACAGCGAGAACACGAAAGCAAGAAATAAATTAAGAACGGGAGATGTCGCAGTGGTCGCACTTTCATCACGAAGAAAAGAAGGAAGAGAGGAAAAGTCCTACTTGCCCTGGAAACTCTGCATAATCGTCCGTAGTCCAAAGCGAAGGCTTGGAGGGGGAGATCTAGATGCACGGCCTTTTGCAGGGGAAGGATGCCAATTGTCGAACGTAGAAAAACCCATTCTAGAGAGTTTCTGAAAGCTGCGTGAAGGGTCTCGCTCGCGGCCGCGTCGTGCGGGTGTGGTGTCATAATTTGGAGCCGTCGATATGCGGGACAATGGAATCCCTGTGTGACCGCCGGACCTCAAGTCTGGATCAGGGTCAGGCGTTCGTGAACGTGCGGAATTTGGTATGGAATCATCAAGTGGACTAGACGAGAAGCCTGGTGAATCGTCGTAAGATGGTGTCCATGCGATTTGATAAGGGCGTTCGGGTGTCAGTTGTTGCGATATTTTGCCATTTGAAAGGGCTGTAAGCTTGTGAGTTAGTCATCGGGGGTGGTGAAGGTAGCCAAACTTACCATCGTGGCTGGAACGTGGCAAAGGTCGGATGTGGGAAGGTTTAGTTGTTGACAAGAGCGATACCCCTCCGTTGGGGGGTCCAGCGTCCACGTTTGGCTCAGGGGTTTGCACAGTGGCTATTTCCTTCAGTCGCCTCTCAATTGCTAGGGATTCTCCATAGGCGGCGAGCTTTGCACTAAGAGGGGTTCTCCCCGTCTCTGAATCCTTTTGCGAGCTCTGTTCCAGGTACTGCTCCATGTTTAGAATAGATTGCTGTGTGCGCTGGACAAGCTCCTCTGCTTGCGCGTGCGAGGAGATGGTGGAGACGTCGATATCCAGCGGAACGTTGAGCCTACGGGGTCGCTGGAGCGCCTCAAGTGCCTCTTCAGCCTCTGTCTCAGCTTCTCCGAGTGCAGGGCGGATTCGTGGGCTCCCAGGAAGATGTGGAGTGCTAGGAGTAGCGATGCTCCATGCGGCATCGCTCGAGCTTGACTGAGGATATGTAGAAGTAGTGGCAATGGTACCAGCGCTACTGACAGAGTCCCCGCGTAATCTACTCTCAGCCAACACACCTTCAGAGGGAGGGGGAACATTAATACTAAAAGGGAGGTGGGAACCAGGTGACGAGTGATCTGGGGTCGAACGCAGCTTGGGGCTACTCAGAGGAATACCATATTCTTCTTCAAGGTCGTCGTCGTTGTCAAGTATGACGTTCACAAAGACAGGTGGAATGGCATGTGATACGACTGGTGATTCCTCAATAGTGTCTGGGATCCTGCCGTACTCGTCGTCGAGCGGAGCACCAGAAGAAATGCCAAGCGAACGCATCCTTTCCAATTGGCCACGGGCAACTGGACTTCGCGCGCGGGCAGGGTGAGGGGAGGATTCCGAGGCGGATCTCTCAAAGCGTATGTATCGGGGAAGGGATCCAGGTTGGGATGTTGTTCCGTGGTTAGAGTGTGAACGAAGATGCAACCGCGGAGCGCTGGATTTGATTGGTGTACCAGAAATAGAGGCAGACCCATCTGCGCTCCCCGAATCGTCGTCGGGAGTGGTGCCTGAGATGGGGTGATTACGTGATCGCTCTGCGGTGAGTACGCTGTGAAGGTCTGCGGGATGAAGCGGATAGGCTCGGATGCTGCTCAACGAAGTGCTACTTTCCAGTCTGCGGGGTCTATAGTAAACATGAGGGGTGTCACGGGGCGAAGAAGACAGTGGGATTGAGATACTGCGGGGGGAAACAGGGGGCGTGTTGGAAGGGTGCATATGAGGTGACGGAATAGGGACCGGACGCGATGGCGAAGAGGGAGCAGGAGACTCAGAAAGGGATGCAACACTAGAGCTGGAGCCATCTGCATTCGACTTCTTGAAAAGACTGAGGAGGGAAATCTTGGAGTGTAGTTTGCGGGAGTCGGCCCCGGTACCGGCTGATCTAGGCCGGGAACAACGAGTGAAGGATG
>JBBPUM010001062.1:0-11054 GCA_038094695.1 Chiua aff. virens | reverse complement strand
AACGGTTTCCTATACTCCCGGCGGCAATGCTGTTGCGGATTGCAGCAGAGGCACCAGCAGCCGTGATTGACTTCCAATCGGTAGAAATGGTGGACATGCGTTTGTCGAGGGCCTCGGAGAACCGTTTACGCTTCTCTTTGCCCTTGGCGCGGCTCCTTCTGATATAGACATAAACACCGAGTGCGATGAAGAGGAGTGGGATGAGGACCCCTGCGGCAATTTTACCCTTTGAGGAAGAAGTATTGGCGGGGAAGTTGTTGACATATGTAACAGAGTTTGGTGAGGTGAGATCGGCTGCAGCGGGTGTCGAACCATCGCTGGGAGCGGTGTAGGTGGCAGTAAATACAGGACCAGCAGGGAGAGGACTGAGGAAAGGCTGGGAACCAGAGGTAACGATGGAGAGCTGAAGCGGTATCGAAGCAGAGTCGTTCCACCACTTGGGCTCGAGGGTAGTCTGATAACTACCCAAAGCAAAGTTGACGCTTTGCCATTCGTGGATACGGCTGCTGGCGAGTGTCGGGGCGATGAGATAGATATCGACGGCTGACGTGCCAGACAAGCACGAAGTGTCCCATGAGATATTGAGGGAGCTAGTGCTCGGAACAGTCATTCCTACAGTGGGATTGGTATAGAAGCCGCCGCTCTCGCACGCTAGAAAACGGTCAGTAGAGAAAAGGCGAGAATGATGGAGAGGGACGAACAGCTGCGTTTGTTGAGGGTATGATGGACACCGGCATGGCCGACACGTACATGAGCAAAACCTCTCGAGTTCATACCTAGGACTTATAAACGGATGGCAAGAAAAGAGCGGCGCCACGACGGACAGAAGGAGAGAAAGAGAGAAAGAGAGACTGAGACGCTCTGATCTGACAGCGCTGGAGAACGGCAAAACACAAGAGACGAGTTCGCATAACTTTCGAACTCAGCCAATCATCGACCCCAGCCACCTCCTTCTCTTGGCAGGGCAAAAATATAACACGCTTACCTCTAGATAATATCCTACTAGTACGGGTGGAAATCACATCCCCACCGCAGCCGCGGCGACACCTCTACACGCTCGATCATGCAAATAGCAGCCGTCCACTGAGGCAAGTAGTGTCTCACTCTCATGTCCGCACCAGTCGGCGAGTGGTTCCGTCGAAGGTGAAGGAAACTATTCTTCGTCCGAGGGACTCACGCGTTGGCCAATTTCATGTCAACCAAACATCACGAAGAACTGCGTCGTCGGGTGCAAGACCTGTGATTTTGTTCAAGCACCTGATGCCAGGTCGTTTTAGAGCTCTGCAGCAGCGTAGGGGCGATGCTTCCGATGGAGAAGAAAGCAGGTTTTTCTCATCGGTGTTGGCCGATGTCATTCTATTAACCTATAGTTTTGCCCTCTAACTACTGACGGCTTACCAGATGCTCTAGGCGGACTTGCGGTTCACAGAGCATCGCGGTACACGCCCAACGCGAGAGAACCAATGTGCGCACTCTTACCGATCACTCCTCTCACACCAACGAGTGATTCCGAGCCAGTATCCAGCTCCAAGAGATTTTCCGTCAATCCTTGTGAAAATATCCCACCTTCCTTTCAAGCGCAGGACAGCAAGGTAACATCTGTTTTGTGAGCTTGAAGCAGTGACGGTGAGAGAAGAATGTAGTACAGTCATTCCGGTCTCTCAGGTAATGGCCGGCGACCAATCCCATGGCGACTGCTCTCATCTTATTTCTTCATCTACATGTTCACTACCGAAAACCTTCTCCTCCGAGGCTTCCAAGATTCGGACCTCGATCACCTCCTCGCTCTCCGCAATGATCCAGGTGTGCAACGGGGCAAGACTTTCGGTCCTGTCGTCCCCCGCCCCCCAAAGTATAAAGATTCCCTGCGTAGTTTGGCGGAAGAATCCGCCCTCTGGTTCACTATCGCAATCAAGGATACAGGGGAATTTGTGGGACACTGTCTGATTAGGATATCTGAACACAAGAATAGAGATGGCGAGTTCTCGATATCCTTGTTCCCCAAATTCTGGGGAAAGGGCTACGGGACAGAGGCTACCATGTTTACAGTTGGCTATGCATTCAGCGCCCTTGGCCTGCAACGTTTGTCGCTGTTGGTCCTCGAAGGAAACACCGCAGCTCGGAGACTCTATACAAAGATGTAAGGATAACTCGTATTCTCGCTTTTCAGGCGGTACCGAATGTATCTTATCCTAGAGGTTTTCAAGAGGAAGGTAGAAAGAGGCGAGGAAATTGGGCAGAAGGAAAGTGGGAAGACATCATATACATGGGAATTTTGGAAGAAGAATGGGCTGCATCACACAGCGCCGCCGTAACAGAGAATTAGGACGAGTCCTCAAGTCGTGTTCAAAAGTACCACTTTCTCAAAACGACATGCACTTATGGAGCGAGAAAGATATTTTTTCGGTACCACGTAAGTTCTGTACGGGGTCAGCCAAATGACCTTGTAAGAGTTGAAAGATTTACCCCGAATGGAACTTCTTATATCTTGCATTGCTCTACAGAATTATCAAGAAATGCCCTTTGCAGAGTGCGGAAACATACCTGTGTCTTCCGTTGATCTCCGGCGGTGGTGCTTCTTTCCCAGCATACCATCGACGGCATAACTCCTACGACATTGTCAAATCATATAAACCAAGCAGAGGTCAGCCGCGCGTTTACCTTGATCGTTGATACGTCTAGTTTCCTAATCAGATCACGTTGTGCACTGAGAAGCAAACCACTCGCCTACGATCCTTCAAATTCACAATAGATTCCATGTTTAGTGACGTTCAATGACGAGGCCGCTCACCTGTAATGAAGCCAATCCACCACTTCGGGCATCTCCTCTACCAAGAAAGACCGATCGAAGTGGACCGAACTGCCCGCAAGGACGCCCGTCCGCCTTTCAGGAATCCATTTCTTGATATATTCTGCGACAGCTTTCGCGACGTCATCTTTGCTATGCGGTGAGTTCAAGCAATCCTGCGTCAGACCTGACTAGTGTACATCAACGACTACTGTTCCACCCGACACGGACACAAGACACCTGCTTTCCCGTGTTGATCGATGCACCATGGATCCATGCTGACACGACGACCCACGTTACATGAAGTCAAGTAGACGAGAGTGCAGTGTCGCGTACTTTTCTAGCATCGCCTTGTCCCTTTTGATCGCGAATTCGATGCCCTCGTCGACCGCGTTCAAATTACCATCCGTAATGATCACCTGGGGTACGTGCCGTCAGGAGGGCGTCGCGTGCGACAAAGACGCGAACATACCGCGATTTCCAGCAGCTTGTCGTGCTTGGGATTCAATCCAGTCATTTCACCGTCTATCCAGACGAGAGGGCCGTCTTTGAGGTTTAGCGGACCGGAAGGCATAGTCGACGTGCTCATGGTTTTGATATCAGTCCGGCGGGTTCGTGTAGATTGGATGATAGGAATGATCCGTAGCGGAGATGATTTGATCGCCACTCGCGTGACCATGCGCCACGTTTCGAGTTGTGGGCCTCACGAAGCTTTCACTTTTGCCCCCGCCTTGTTGATGTTGCGGTCATAAACCGCTATTACTTATATCAACTCCGAACTACCGAGAGGAACAGAGTATCCCACGCGTCGATTCAAGTACTAGTCCTGAGCGAATATCCATCATTGTGATTCCGCGACATATGTATCGAGGTGCCCCACTGCTCACTCACTTTTCACCATGTTCTTCGTATGTATGCACTCATCAACTCACGCCATTCTTTTAGCCGGAAATGATATCCTATATTTTTTGCCATGGAACAGTCGGAGTGTTTGAACGGAATTGGACAGAGCCCTGGCAGGCTAAGCGCCTCATCAAGCAAGTAGTGCATCCCCTTTTTTTCCACTCGACTTACCAAGGCACGCCATCAAACTACAGATTCCTTAGCCTCGCACTCGCAGGAAGCTGATGGGTCGGTGCTTGCGTCCAGGTCTGCATTCCACTTACAGGCTGGAACATCGTCATTAATGTCACGTTTTAGATCATTTCTTCTTGGATGGTGTACCACCATGCACAGGTCTCATCTTTCGCCGGTTTCTGCTTTGTTTCTCCTTGGTGATCCCTGGTCGTGGTCGCCCCGGACTAAAATTGCCGAGCTTATCGGAGAACATGCATTCCAGACGCTGAGCTAATGCTTCCCCTCTCCGTCCCATCGCACTCAGCAGGCCTCTCACCCACGCCAGTCTATTAGGCTTGAAACAGGCAGCGTCAAGAGCACTAGTGTCCTAGAACGGTCTCAGCTAAATCAATTCCCTCTCAATGTTCTCCTCCCGTGACCCACATAACACTACCTCATGATTACATCTAACAATTTCCTCGCAACCACCTTCTTGGGTAGGCTGATCTGCCGGAGGTGTCGCTACGGTATCACTTTGTTTTAGTCGCTTCATTCAATGGCATCAACCCTAACGAAGTGGAAACCCGTGAAAAAGGCAGGTGGTGACCAGCCCCTGTTTTTCTCTGACATTTTGATCATGACCGATACTCATACGTCATCCAACCTAAGGAGGCCGGTTCCAGAAGTTCGAGTGAAACCCACATGCATTTGGACGCTTCACCGATATGTTTGAACCCCAAGTGTTCATCCCGTCGACAGTACCGGCTTGTTTACGGAGTTGTAGGGCGTGCGCTACACGAGTTTGAATGCACGAAGCAACTCGTCACCGCTGTCCTTGATGCGCTTCAAGGCACGTCTGTCACCCCTCTATTCCGATGAAAATTCTGACTCTCCGATGCACTGGCAGCCCACGCGCATGCATTGGAAGTCGTGCAGCCTTTGCACCACGACATCAGTGCATGGAATATCGCCCTTACAAACGACAATAGGGGCATATTGATTGATTGGGACACCGCACATCCGGGAGATCCAGAGGAGGGGATCGATCGAAGTATACGACACCATCGTACGGTGAGCCATCTCGCGTGAGGTCATCTCCACACTCTCAGGCCCCCACCAGAGCGCACATCAATTCAGGCCTCTGAGACTCACCCGCTCGAGTCAGTCCCTGACCGCCGACAAGATACATCCGACGACAGATGTCCTCGAGTCGTTCCTACGCGTCTTGATCTGGGCAACGTTGGATGCGGATATACGGCGCTGGAATTACAAGCTGGGACCTCACTGGTATCCGCCCCGGATCCACATCCCTAGGGTAGATGCACCGCTCAAACGGCTTTTGACGGACCTGTGCGCGCCTTTCCAATCGCTCTACGGCATAGAACCAAAACCTTGGACGGATGAAGAACAGGCTCCACCCAACTGCGCTGACAAGGACGATCGATACGATGAAGACATGAAACGTTTACGTTCATTTGACTACTTCATCGACACGATCAAAAATGCGCTCGACAGGGATGATGATTGGCCTGTGCTTATGGATGACAAGGCGGAGAAAACGTTAGAGGAGAAAAACTGACTCGCAATCGTTGTTATACTTTCAAGCCTGAGCTCGTTACCCCCGCCTGAAACGTACGCAAGAGGAAGGCCGTACCTAGAAATCGATGATAATAGAAATGTAGGATAGGACGTAGACTCTAAGGCTAGCTGAGTTAAGGTCAATGGACTTGGGGAGTAAACGCAAGTTGGTGAAAGGGGATCGTATTATGGTCCAAGCAAAGATTGGGCGATTTCAAGTATGTAAGCAGATACTCGATTAGCGCAATCCGGGGGAAGATTGGGTGAACTTCTTTAAATTGTCTGCTGTCCCGAGCCCAAGGTTAGTGGCGAGTCGATACGGTGTGCCTCCAGGAATGACTGTTTGAGGCCCATACGGCAACACATTGAAGTCAACCATGGATGTATAGTTTTCGGGCGAAGAATCTTGCGTGACTGTCGGAATGCAGTAGCATCACGTACGCGTTGATCAGCTCTTATCTCAGCCCCAGGTGTCCATGTCAGATGTGACCCGTACTGATAGCAGTCCCTGGGTCCGATCATCGAGCATCGGAACTATACATTTCTCTCAGACCCCACTAGTGCGGATCAAGCGGCGACCACGATCACAGCTTGCCTCTAGAAGTGGCTGAACGATTGTCCGCGATAGGTTTCTGCAGGTTCGGAACTACGCGGCTCAGTGGCCTCGAACGACAAATCAGTTGGAAAGTCTAAGGGACAGGACCAGCGGGTCTAAGTTGGTCGTTCTTGAGTGATTGTATCGCGTTGATCGATGACGACCGGTCACGATCCGAGTCGGAAGGTCGCAGACATCTACCTCGTCGAGACTCTCTTATCAAAGGTGTTGGTGGTATCTGATGTTGAGTCACGGATTCGCAAAGGGCCCCGGTCCGTCCCTGGTAAAGAGACTGACACCGGAAGATCAAAGATCCGGCTTCTTGACAGAGGATTGTGTGTGTGTGGAAAAACTCACCGGCAACACATACTATACACTTCTTGAATCTTGATATGGTCCGCCCGCTTCCACACTCAACCTTGGTACAGCCATGCTTCTTCATTATTCGGTCATCAGAGGAATGCATGGCCGCCGCAAAGCAAGATCCACTGAGAAGACGATCTTCTCGCACACACGACTAATCGGAGCTAGGGTAGCAAGATCGTGTGATCCCCGTCTCCATGAGGCGATGCACACACGGGATTCCCATGTCCGATCCGCATTAACATGCTTGTGCTCTCGCCTTCTCCCACTTCATAGTTGTCGTTCCAAATCGAGATAGAAATTCTATGACCACTAAGTCTGAATGTCTACATGTAAGAACGATCCATCTCGTAGTTGTGCAATAAATTAGGTATTAATTAGTACGGACTGCTGAACGAATTGATATTAAGGAACGTCAGAGGATTCTAAGGAGAAAGAAACCCAGAGAAAGTACATGCTTGATGATAGAGAAAGCGACAGAAATAAAGGAAAGGGATGAGCAATACACGTACAGTGTGCTATGAGAAAAATACTTGGTGCGTGTGCTGATATACAACAGTACAAGGGTGACTGTACATCAGTGCATGTGCGTGGAGGCAGGCCAGTAAAAGTAGCACAAACCATCGATCAACGATGACCAATTAAAATGCATGGGTGCTGGGCATCATGACAATCGGGGCAGTGGGATGCCAGGGTTCGGGCATAGAGATATGGACAGAACTTGATGGGCTATCAAGCGGGCTAGAGTTATGGGAGCCTGAGCCATAGGGAATGACCGCAAAATCAAAGGATAGGGTAGGCTCCACGGACATGGGCATATGTGAGTGGGAGTGGGAGCGTTGCATCCGGTGTTCATGAGGGACGTGCAAAGAGTGACTATGCATCCGTGAAGGGGAGTAATGCCCGTGTGTATAGTCATCGTGCGAGTGCTGAAGCAGCCTGACCGCGTCACGGATACGATCTCTGAACTCGTCGTTGCGTTGTGGCTGGTAGTGGCTGTATCCCATTGGCCAGCAGAGAGTTTTGATCCAATCCTCCATGATTTGGGGTGTCCATCGGACCCCATTGAGCCTGGTACCGTGGCGGAGCATGGCAACGATGTCCGTCGGATCTTCCTTGCGGTACCGGACGAGCTTAAGGGCGACACCCCAGAACATGGTCACGCTGATGAGGGAGAGTCCCGGAGAGGAGTAGATAGTATTCATTTCTACGTTGTTGGGTTGCTTGGAGTCGTAGTAAATTGGATCATAAATGTGCCCTCGGGGACTGTGGGCGTCAAGGAGGTCAGCATGGGCGCCGCGTGGCATAGAAGAAGTGGACCGACTCTCGGGCAAACGGAAGAGCAACATCGGCGTCAGCGTTCATCCAATCTGTGCTGGTGGTCGTTCAGAAGAAGCGGGAGGTTGCTGGAGAGAGCACGCACCCGACGTGGAATTTATGAGCGGTGGCCTCGATGCAGGACTGGAGACGATCCTCAGCGTCATAGACGCCCTTTTTGCGCCACTCATGGCCGAACGCGCGCCTGATGTAGTCGATATCCCTGGTCGTTCTGCGGGACGAGGAGGCGGAGAGCATCGGGTGGAGTATCATCACTGCCCCGCCGTGTACGAAGAGACGGATTGGACAGCCAAAGACATGCAGCGTGCGACGTTGGAGGTCGTCGAGAAGCTCGTAGAGCGTCGTGTAGGAGAGCTGGACGTCGTTGTGGGACTGCATCGTTAGGGACTGGGGAGGGTTAGTGCCTCGTGCACATTTAAAGGGCAGTCGCTTATGAGCACAATTGTTGGACTCGCCACATCAGGCACAGGGAGCTGGGAACATGGCAGAGTCCACCATCAGGGCCATCGACGCGCACTCAGTCCACCGCATCACCTCGGGCCAGGTCGTCATCGACCTCCAGACTGCAGTCAAGGAACTCGTCGAGAACAGCCTCGACGCAGGTGCAACATCTATAGGTGGGTCCACGTTTGGCACATCCGGCTGCCGCCTACAGCGTTTCTAGAGGTCCGGTTTCAAAATTATGGTCTCAAAACGATCGAAGTTGTCGACAACGGGTCTGGAATCGCGCCAAAGGATCACGACAGCATCGGTCAGCGTTACTGCCACTCGACTTTGTGTGTCCAGTGACCCTTGTCGTTAACAGCACTCAAACACTATACCTCAAAGCTATCGTCTTTTGAGGACCTATCGCGTGTCGTCACGTTTGGTTTCCGTGGAGAAGCCTTGTCGTCACTCTGTGCTCTAACAGATGGCTTTACGGTCACGACAGCAACTTCCTCTGAATCACCGATGGGGACCACCATAGAGATGGACAAGAATGGCAAAGTGCGCTCAAAGTGTAAAATTGCTCGTCAGGTGTGTCGTCTTCCTCTTTTCTGTTCGTCGATGCTTACGTCTCTGCTAGAGAGGGACAACAGTCACTGTTTCCAGCTTGTTCAAGCCACTGCCTGTGCGACGTAAGGAATTGGAGAGAAATACAAAGCGCGAATTCGGAAAAGTGTTGAATCTTTTGCATGCCTATGCCCTCGTACCATGTGCTCTGGAGAACAAAGGTGTTAGGCTGATGGTCAGCAATCAAACCGAGGGAGGGTAGGCATTCGCTTTACTGGGATGTTCGATCCTCACCCAATGCAGTCGCAAGGTTGTCCAGTTCAAAACAGATGGGTCAACTTCCATACGCGCTTCCGTCCTTGCGGTATGGGGACCCAAGGCCCTCGAAAACATCGTCGATCTCGATCTGTCCTTTGATGTAGAGACGGAAAAATCGGTTATGAGGCGTATAGATCCAGACGGTGGCATGTGGGTGCACGCAATTTGCTGCGTCGGCTCTGGATGACTGATGGTCAACTAAACTACGGCGGGCGTTAGTTCAGTCGTGACCCCTGTCAAAATCCAGGGTCTCATTTCCAAGTTTGCCGTCGGAGCTGGGCGGACCAGTGCCGATCGGCAGTTCTTTTTCGTCAATGGGCGGCCATATAATCCTGGAAAGGTTAGCTATTTTTCCGACAGGCTGTAAGATTCATGATTCACAGCTCGACATTCCAGGTTCAGAAAGCTATCAATGAGGTATACAGGACTTTCAGCGTCAACCAGTCTCCATTTGTGATCGCTAACATCATTTTACCAACAAGTGAGTTGCACGTCCGTCTCTGATAGAACAATGGCTCCCCTTTTCTTCGAATCGAGATTCCTGTGTTGATGTCGACGCATATAGATTCATGTGATATCAATGTTAGCCCGGACAAGCGTACTATTTTCTTACACAGCGAAAATAATCTCGTTCAAGCTCTCAAGGTATGTCTGTGTGTCAGTCAATTACCGTATATTATCTTTAACATGTATACCCTAGACCGCGCTAGAAGCTGCATTTTCCTCAGCCCGGTCAACGTATGACGTGACAACACAGCCCCCGCAGGCGCATGTGGTACAGCAAAATTCCCAGCAGGCAAAGGATCAGTACAAGCCTCAGATACACACGCCGCAACTCGAACGGGACGGGGGTGAGAAAGCACCTCACCATACGAGAGCATCCCCACGCCTTGACAGGCTAACCGAATGCAGTCGCGGGCCCCCACGGTCATCTCACCCACCTGAATCTGACGATCCGAGTGGTTCAAGCAGAATCCCTGAACCGACTGCAATGGCCCAGGATACTCCGTGTCTTCCATTAGTCGGGAGACCTCAGGTTGATGTTGACTCTGAGCCGCAATCGGAGCCCGAGCCCGAGCCCACACTCGTTGCACAGCCCCCGGCAACCGAGAAAGCGCATGGAGGTGGTGCTCCAAATGGGGTGGGAAAGGACAGCGATGGGATGATCGATCTCCCGAGAAGTCGATCTCCATCAGAACCCCTCTTCTTTCCCGAGTCCGACGAGGAGAGGAATGACGTCGTTCCGCGGGTCGACAAAGGGAAGAAGAAGGAAATCAGGGAAAACGGCGAAGCATGTTCTCCACAGCCCATCCGCACTGTCACCGCCACATCGAGTGCCGCGACGTCAACCTCCGCCTCCGCCCTGACCCACGTTGCGCCGCCATCAACGCACATAGTTGATAAACCCCGTTCGGTGCAGACGGTGCTGAGCACACGCGGTGCTACTTGGAATCTCAGAAAGGATGACGATGGCGATGAAGAAACTGGGAGGGAGCGGAAGCGAGCAAGATTAGTTGCTGAACGGGATCGTGTGCGCGAAAGGAAGAAGACTTTCCGGTCAAGCCTGAGTCAGTTCTTGGGTAGTGGAAAGAAAGCATTGCCTGACAAACCGGAGGAAAACAGCGGGAGCGAGAGCCAAAGTGATGGAGGCAAGGATCGAACACCGCAGGAAGGACGCAATACCAGCGAAGAAGAGGACCAACTTGATGATAATGATGAAGTCGAAGAGGTGGCACGTTCTACCAATGTGAGGGGAAAGCGGCAGAGAGCAGGAAATAGCTCGTCTCAGGTGACGACGGTCGTGTCTTCTGATGACGAACATGCGATGGATGTTGATGACCCACCGCCTACGATCACGAAGCCGTCACATTCCGGCGTGCCCTCGATTCCGGAAACACCTACAGAGTTTGCCCGGGATGGGATGGAAGATATTGAAGTGGTCTCCGAGGATGACTGGGCATTTTCGTCAACTCTGGTCGGGACCTATGTTCCTCCCAAGGGCAAAGCCGTCGAGGCTTCCTCAAG
>JBBPUM010001061.1:0-11060 GCA_038094695.1 Chiua aff. virens | reverse complement strand
CGACTTGGCCAGGTTTCGACTTCCAGGTGCCTGTTGAACCAATCAGGAAAATGTACTGAATAACTCAAGAGTTCGCTTTACCGAGACCGACGGTGGGCATGACAGCACCTGTGTTGAGCGTGACGGAGGTGGTGGCAGGCATGTTACAATTTAATTGGGGGGCAGAATGTGCTTCAGGCTCCAACTCTCCTTCGAGTCCGTCTTTATAATCCTCCTCACTGGCATGAGACCTGATTCTTATTCTGGGTTCGGGTGTGGGGCCGAATATCATTGGATTAATTATATTCCAGCTTCTGTATATTGACAGTATTGATACGCAATACTACTATCGTTCACGTGTCTCTTTGTTCTATGTACAGATCACCGAAGTTTCTTACACGCTCACTGACAGTCTGGGAAACCAAGGCTGCCCCATCCAGTCCAGGAAGGGTGACATGCACGGAAGTGGTGGGTCTTATCTATAGTATCAAGTTCTGTGATATCTTCCTCCATGAGGTCGATGATTTTGCCGTTGCCTAGAGTGATAATCAACTGAAAAAATCGCATGTGTGTTGGCAGTCCAAGACTTACTCAAGATACGGGAATTTGTGACAGATTTTGGAAGGACTATTTTCGATGAAGATGACTAACTGGCAGTCTCCCCACGAGAATCATACTTACCGGTATGGAACGGCTTGTTTGCATGAAGCGAAATTAAGACGTTGGCAGGGTGGACGCGATATTTTTCCGCAATTTTCCCGACGACGGGATTCGTCAGGAGAGGCGAGTTGTCAGAACCCAAGGGGGAGTAGGCAGTGATGATGATAGCTTTCTTGATGCAGTAGTCGACAACATCTTTTTGAGGGCAAGACCTAAGCAATGTTAGTAAACAGGATCATTATCCAAACATGGAACTCGTACGGGTGAAGCTCGATCTGGTTGACAGCGGGAACGACCCGCGCGTCCTTCAGAAGTCTTTCAAGGTATTCCACCGAAAAGTTAGAAACGCCTGAAAAACAGCCGTTTCAGCGTATATGTAAATGACGCGATATCTGTGCACACCAATTGCTTTCACTTTGTCCCGGTTGGCGAAGTAGACATTCTCCATAGACTTCCACGTGTCAAGCCAATCGTGGCTCTTGTCTGCCGTCAGTTTACCAGAGGCATCCTTTGTCATGGGCGCCGGCCAGTGCATCAGCCCTGCAAATTCAAAATCGGTCGTGTGAACGAAACGAATACCAAGTAGACATACATAAATCGATGTAAGGGGTGCCAAGCTGCGCCAGTGAGTAGTCCAAGGCTTCCTGGGCACGTTTGTGGGAATTATTGAAGAGCTTAGTTGTCAAGAAAATATTCTCTCTCGACACGCCTGATGCCTTGATACCCTGGCCAACCTCCTTCTCATTATCATAGGCAGTAGCCGTGTCGATGTGTGTGTAACCGTTCCTGAGTGCAAATTCGACAGCATGCTCTACCTGGCCTGGCTGTGACTTCCAAGTCCCTTTGTCATCGTGATTAGATCTAAACGAGTGGTCGGGAAAGTGAACATACCGAGCCCAACCGTGGGCATGATTGCACCGGTGTTCAATGTGACTGAGGTCGTCGCGGGCATGATGGAAAGAATGGGAAGACGATAAGAAGAGACTATAGAAGAGAGTGGCTTTTTATACTTGAAAATGGGCCGCCGATGGCGCAAGTGCATCTAAGAATTGTTTGCTGTCCACATCAATATCCACATCTCCACCGGGCGTTTATCGGAGAAACCAAAGGCAAGTGACGATATGACGTCACCTAAATCAAACAGCACATTAGTCATACAATTCCTCAGTAATGAGCACAACAGGTCAACGTTGAGTACTAACACCAGAGCCAAAACCGCACCATCGTATCCAACCCACTCATCCAATTTAATTTCGTCGAAACCACAGCAGCATCCTTCCCTTTAAGCTTGGACTCCGCTATGCTTCGAATTCGCACATTGTACCACGCCACCGTAACGCCCGCACCGATAAAGGGGATCTGGGGCACCCAGGATGGTAGCTGAATGTCACTATCTGGTTCGTATGCAAAAGGTTCGTCGTCCGAGGTGATTAAGGCGCCATTTCTGGCCACGACAAGAATTCTCTCCCGCAAAATTGCCGGGAGATCAGGACACAGAATTGAACCTCGTCCGATCCCAAGTAAGTCGGTATGACCAGCATCAAGTGCACTCTGAAGGTGCGCAGGCGAGCGAAGACCTCCGGTGAGTATAATAAGTGGGATGTTGCCTCCTATCGGCGCATTCTCCCTCAAGGACTCTCGTGCTCTTTTTGAGAATTGGGCGAAGAATGCTTGTCGAGGACTTGCTGCCTTTACAGACACAAAATCTAGGACTGAAATAAGTCTCGAAAAGATCCAAATTTCACTATTGATGCATACCTGGTGACTCATAATCACCTCCGGAGATTTCGATAAAATCGATCATCCCCCAGGACGCGATGACCCGTACATGATCGAGCACACGCCGTGCCTCATTCAGTACTCTTTCATCTGAAGGTCTCTCGCCCGCCTCCACGTAATCTGCGGAGTTGATCTTTACGCCAATGACAAAGTCCTTTGGGACGACAGTACGGATACCCTCAGCGATTTCTTGTACCATACGAAGCACATTTTCTGGTGCAGCCGAGTACTGGTCTTGTCGAATGTTGCTCTATGAAACCCAAAGCAAAATATCAATCGGTGCGCTATTTTATGCTAGGTTTCGGGGCTTACCTTGGGGTTCAGAAACTGAGCCAGAAGATCTGATGGCGTCATGAGTGTCTACTTTAGGAAGACCACAATCTCAAGTACTCACATCCATGCGCACAATGAAGCTGCACACCATCAAATCCGGCTTGGTGAGCGGTCATTGCTCCCCTGATGAAAGCCCTTTGTACTTGCTTGATGTCGTCAAGCGTCATCTCTCTGGGCTGCTGGAAGAGTGCACGGAGATATGGATGTGGTTTGTTCTGCATCTCCACAAATGTTACCCCATCATGTGATTGAACGCGCTTATTCGATCCAACCCTAACCGGACTCGGTGCCATGGGAGGAACACCAAATTTACGACCCCCAATGATGTTGGGGGACTGACGCCCGACATGAGAGAGTTGCATCACAGCCAAGGGGCGTGCGGATGGCTCGTGAACGTCCTCTGCATGGATTGCGCGTGCTAGCTGCTCAAATGGGGCCAAGGTCTCTTCGTCGAGCACTTTGGGAATCACCATGTCGCGACCCAGTGTTAAGTGGTCTGGATACACCTGGACGTTACCCGTCATGATCATCCCCCAGTCACTCTTGCCCCATTCCGTGTAAATCCCCATGTGATACTTGTTTGGCGGACCACCGTACATGTTCGCAAGGTGTTCGTACAAGGCGACCTGAGTGATGTAGTGTCCAGGAGTAAGACATCATTGCGCTTCCGACATGAACGTAAGCGAGGACTGTACAGACCTTGATCAATCTATTGGCCACCTTGCGGCCACTACATGGGAGAGTGATTGGTGAGAATATTTCCGCACTCATGGTTACTGTACTAGTGGGTGAGGTTCCTGTCAGTCTGTCAGAGAGCGACTCAACCATGGGATTGGTGTGTCAACAACGTCAAAGCAAATAACGGCAGCTATTATTACGATCAACTGCCAGCGTAACATTCTAAAACACACGTGACAACAGCGTGTCAGCCGACCTTCTCGATGAAGATCTACAATTTCCTTGTTAAGTTGAGGTCTGATGAGAATCCAAGTTTTGGTCAATAATACTCTTTCACCTGGCATTCCCTCTGAGTCTATTCCTTTCTATGATGAATGCTATTTTGACAAGTTGCCGAGGTTGTGACACACCTCTTTGTTCAATCTCCCACTGGCATGCCACCATGAAATTGTTGGATTCCTAGTATACTACTACTACTTACAATTCCAACAGATGTGATTTAATGAGTTACAACATGTCCACTGAAGTGGCATCATTTTGCTTTGTTTGCTGTCCATTGTGTCAAGGGAGACTTGGCAGCTGCTCTACTAGGGGGATGAAATAGTGACTATAAGATGAGCATACTGGGCAACCTTCAAGGTGATTATTTCTACATTCTAGAAGGTAAGTACTAGTACTATTTAAATTCTCAAATTGGGCCTGCTGTGCTAACCAGAAATTCAGATACCTTTGATTGGTATCACTTGATTGACTACTAAGTCTTTAATGCAACAATAACTTGAAGATCTCCCATGAGTCCATATTTGCCTCACTCCTCAAATTTCTGCACCACTGTTCAAACTCATGATATTGGCTACATTTTCAGTGGAAGACAGCCATCTGCTGCTTAGGCAGCTCATATATAATACCCAGAAGTATTGAAGGGAGTGATGTAAGCTCTTCAAGTTTCATGTGACTAGTGGATTTCATATCATTCCAAGTTTGACACCCTTTGTTAACTTGGCAGTACCTAGCTTTTATTATTTGCACTGTATGATGAAGATTCTCAGGCTGCTCAGTAGCCATTTCTAGTTGATGAAATCACAAGTATACTAGTAGATTCCCCTTATAATAGAGTCATACTTCACATGGAGCTGCATAATGACTGGGGACTCAGAGCTGCAATCACTGGCATAGTATTTTTATAGGTAGTAATGTGAATTTATTTATCCTTAATTACCAGCTCTCTGATATCTGAGTTAGACACCCAACTAGAGGCTATACTATGGAAACCTAGGATATCCTCTGTGCTATTGAACAGGGATCATATGAACAGAAGACCGTACTACAGACAACACTCTAGTATCTGGTAGTGTCTAAAACTGAGGATGACAATTAGATTTATATCCACAGTATGATGCTCAAAATGGTACAATGCCACTGTCTCAAATTCTTGCCAACTATTTGTGTGGGGCAGCTGTTGCCTTCTACCAGAAGTGACCTGCATTTACTAAATTACTACTGGTAGATGAATAGTTTGAAAATGAGATGATTTATGATACTATTATGAATGACCCTCCTAGAGGACCTGAGAGAACTTTCTCTTTACTTGTCTGTAAAACCATCCTTATACTTCTTTGTGTCCCTTTTGACATCATTGTTATCTTTATTCATTTGACATTGACTTGAATCATTAGATTTTTCTTGTAATTGCACTGTACTATTAGCAAGTAATAGCAACTACCATACAGTTGTTGATAATTAGTTTATCTACTATACTCTTAGAAACATCCTGTTGTTTCAGACAGCACTGGGGGTTGAACCCCAATGCTTCAAACAAAGTACATGTCAACACTACACTACAAGTCTATATTTGCTCTGCAAACAGAGATCAAATATACATATAGGAGTTGTAAATACTTGGAGTAGAAAATTTAGTTATTATAATATAGGATAAATACAGTATCTTAGTGAATTGTAAATGAAGATATGATGACTCTAAGACTATAACTCCTATATATTTGACAAGTGTTGATACAATAGAGTCTTTGTGTACTGTTTGGAGTATCAAGCCTGAGATTCAACCCTTGGTGTGATTTTTGTTTCTTTATATTACCTAGTCAATAATAATATAATGAAATGAAGTCCAAGACCCATTAATCCAAAATATTAAGCTAACATTTTTGTCTGTATTCCTCTCTGACTGTACTACCATAGGAGTTATAGAAGGATGTCTCCAGCTCTGTGATGTGAAGCAGCAAGACACCTTTTTCTTGTTCGATGGTTTTGTTACACTCCTTGATCTGGTGATATGTATCAGTCATATAGGTAAACTCTTACTTGACTTTGTGGTAGTCTTGCTTGAGAGTATTAAAATCTTGCTCAAAGTCAAAGATCTGTCTGAGACATGGGAACTAAAATGTTCTCCTAACATCTGTCAGTCACCCATTATCTCACACACTCTACTATAATGTTCAACTGACAAATTCTATCAATATACTCCCATAACCTTTTCATAGTTTGACAGTATATTATTCTAGTGAGTAGTAGTAGATAATATTTGTCATGATTAGAATATTATGAAATTTATTCAATTATTTAAATAGTATAAAATAGTATGTTATATTATATTTGTTATCATTGGTTTATATTTGATATAACTGATATATATTAATCATGTATAAGATTTGTGTTGTACAATAGATTTTGTGTCAGCTATTATATAACACTGATTTTTTTCCCACTAAGATGCTTGTCAAATAAGTCTAGATTACATTCTAACACAGTCCTCTTGAATATTAGAAAATGTTTCTATCAGACACATCTTCTGATAGTAAAATATATATGACAATGTCATATTAGTCAATTATTATTCTTAATGAAAGGTATTAAAAAAATTATTGAGCTGAGATCAACTCAAGTTTTGATCAATAATATTCTTTTATTCATCCCCTCCTCCCTCATTCTTTTCTGTGATAAACATTATTCAAGTTACAGAAGTTATGATATACCTTTTTGTCCAATCTCCCATATACTAGTAGTCATAGCATCATTGGATTCTTATCCTTGCTACTAATCTAACAGATGTGATTTGACAAGTTACAATACATAGACTGCTGAAGTTAGATCATGAGATAAGCACACTAGATGATGTTCAAGATGATTATTACTATATCCTAAAAAGTAAGTAGTATTTAGAGCCTTAAATTAACCTTACTGTGCTAACTAGAAATTGAGATATCTTTAGCTGGTATCACTTGATTGATTACCAAGTCTTTGATACAAAGATAAGATTCAAGTCTTGCTCTTCTAACTTCTATGTATAACCTCTGTTTAAACTCATGATACACATGTCTACTACTCAAGCAGCTCACATTATACCCAGAAACAAAGTAGGACAAGTTCTTTTATTGGTGGGCTATATATTATTCTAACTCCCTTTGACTCTTATGTATACCCTGGCAGTTTATTTTCTTGATATAATTTTAATCTTTCCCAGTACTCAAAAGGCTAGGTCTACTTTCTAGCCTACCTAACTTTTGCTCTACCTTTATCTTGGCTTGATTATCATAGTCATGTGGCCTGCATCTTGTAGGCAATTCTCCATCTTAATACTAGCAGTAATCATGTAGTTTTATTCTTTAGGACCAAGCTAGTCCAATAATAAAGATACTCAGTTTGGCCAGTGAAAAGAAGTCCAGTTAATGACTAAAAAAAAGACCAAACTAGACTATACTTTTGATCAGTTGCAACTAACCTACAATTGCAGGTTACCCTGTATTGAAAAATATAATGGTCCTGTTGTCTTAGAATTCAGAAAAAAATAAAAGACTAGTTCAAATTTGTTATAACTGTTATACAATCACAACACTATATTATAATTCAAAATTAATCAGAAATATTTCAAAACCATTTTTTATTCTATTTTTCTATATTTAAAAAGCATTTGAATTGGTCCAAGTCTGGTTGCCTGATTAGAAGGATAAAAACCTATAGTCACATCTAGTTGGAGAAGTCTCAGGCATAGATTCCCCTCAAAATAGAGCCATGCTTTGTAGTGACCTATATAATGACAAGGAGACTGCAGCAATCATATCATTTTTACAGGTAGTGTGAATTTATTTTATCCTTGATTACCAGCTCTCTACTAATGAGCTATCTGAGTCAGACACCCAACTATGTGTAGTATACAAACTGGTAATGAGACTGTTGAACAAAGGCTATCATCTCGATAGAGGACCATACAGATGATACTCCAATATCTAGTGCTAGTTCTATAGGTAAAGGATAATGATTAGATTTATATCCATAGAACAACACTCAAAATGGTATAATGCCACTAGCCTAAATCCTTGTCAGCTACTTATACAGGATAGCTCTACTCAGACTGGAAGTACCCTGCATTCACTGAACTACCAGTAGTACTAGACAAGCAGTTTAAAACAAGATTGAGTGTCATAAATCATGATACTATTTTGAACAACTCTCCTGAAAGAATTTTCTTCTTACTTGTCTACAAATCTATCCTTACAATTCTTTTTCCCTCTTGGTATCATTGTTATCTTCATTCATTAACTTGAATCATTAGGCTTTTCTAGTAATTGAATAACTTGAACATTAATATAATATTATGCCATACTATCATCAACACTACTACTACTAGTAGGGAGAAGGGAGTGATTAGGAGTGAAAAAAAAGGAAGAGAAGACAATGATAAAAAGTAGAACTTAGTATAGTGAGAGAAGATTCAAGGAAGAGAAGAGGTGAAAGAGAGTGATGCAGGTGACTCAATAAAAACCCCAGAGCCTGATAGGGCACAAGGAGTGTTACAATCACAGCAAACCCTATGATCAATCACTAAAGTGACTGATATACCCACTATAGTGAGTGACAATCCTAATCACTAGTAACACAACTACCACTATCTGTCTCAATAATACTATCCCAATCACTCTATGACTAGTCTAGACTATACAAACCCTCAAACCATTCTAGACCCATCATGAAGTATGTCATTCCATTTTATGCATGTTTGCCTCATGACTACCCCTACACATTTGTCCTCATGCTAACCTCCCCCATGCCTTACCATAGCATATCTCTAGATTTACATCTATACAAATAGTGGAATAGTATATAAGGGACCCTCCTAGCTCCTAGAAGGACCTAGTCTTGTCCTCTCTGGAGTTTTCCCAAACCTCTGGACTCCCTTGCTCACTACTATTGTCTTTCTATAGATAACTTGACCTGTGTATGATTGCAGCAGTCAGCTTTTTGGTGCAAGTCACACACAGTCACTGACTTAGACAACTTTGCAATAAACTTTTTTGCTATATACTGTGGCAGCTCTTCTTACTCTACTTTTTGTGCTTTTAAGAAGTAGTGGTACAGGTGCTCCTTGGATATGCTTCCAAAAAGTACACATATATTTTGCTGTTGTAGGCTGTGTGACATGATCTTAATTGAGAACTTCAATTTGAGTGAAAAATCAGAAACTGTTAGGAGAAATCCTTTTGACACATCAATAGGTTTTTTGAAAGCTACTAACATCATCCTTGTTTTGTTAACATCTCTAAAGGGCACCATACCTCAAGCAGTAGTTGTGGAGGGGAAGTCTCAAGAACATAAACTCAAGAAGGAATAACAGTGGGTCAGGAAGGAGAATGCATCTGTCAGTGTCAGCACTCTCACTTAACATCAATTATTATGATGTGCCATGTCTTATGCTCGAGTCAAGTCAATGTCCACAGCCTTCTGATTATCCAACATGGTGAGCAGATACTACTGGCATGGATGTGTTGTACATTATAATATATACCTAGTCAAAGGTCTGCTTTTCTAGTCAAATCCTACGGACAACGTAAGCAACAGGTACTCAGTTATAACAGCGTGCGTGCACATACCACGTGAGGACTTGTACAATACTGGATATTGAACTCCAGTGAGTGGAAAGAATGCTCAAGTCCGTGTAGAACAACTCACCCTCGGTGATTGTGGTTCGTGAACCGAGTTGGCCTCATCGAATGTTGCTTCAATTTCTGCGATGAGTGTCCTGTACCGCACATCGCCTTAGCTACCAGAGTAATGCCAGATCACAGGAACACCTACGAGAGCGAGTCACGGATCTCAGTCCATGTAGCTTCAGGTTTCGTCTTTACAACGTCCATGAAGCACTTGGATACGAGCTTGGATCAGTGAGAAAGCTTGAACATGCTCGAGAGATCCACCTTTGTAAATGACATTGCTCGTTCACGATCGTCATGTGCAAACTGTTGATCTCTGCACGCAGACAAGCAAATCTGGAAAACAGTGATCACTTTGAGCACACGGAATGGAATATCAATATCGCCAGATGCGTACCACATTGAGCTCTCCGACTTCCTTCGTTGCTGATGTCGGTGGGCCACGCCACTGGGCACTGGCTCGTCTTGCTGGCAGCTGGAGAGTACACTCTTCACCTTGACATTTCTTACGCAATTTCGCTGTGGCACTTTGTCAATGCTAATCCTGTGTGTGACGAGTGGAAGCCCACCGAGGTTGATTATGACAGTTCCAACATCTAAAAACTCGACTGTTAGTATTTAGGTCGTGATATCAGGTGGTCGGTCTATTGACCTTTGAACAGCTGACCGGGACCGACAGGCCATACTCTCGAAAATATATTTGGGCCACTCCCCACTCGTAGATCTTTTGATAAAGGTTATCAAGGAATATCAGCGTAACTTGCCTATCACGCACCCAACAGAGTTTCGGAATGACAACAGTCAAAGAGCGCCTAAAAACCCCGTTAGTCTCAAAATATCGACCCATGTGGAGCGCACATACAAACAACTTTGAGCCTTTAACTCCTTCGAGCGGTGTGATAAGGCGTTCGTGGAGGACCTGAAAGACGCGTCAGAGGATACTACAAACCTTGGTTCACTTACGTTGTCAAGAATAGACTTCCCATCCGCACAGACGATTTCTGGAACAACGCCGACTTGAGGGCGACTGTGAACTCGAGAATAGAAACCACATACCGGAATCGTGGCCATCGGCTCTCATACGTGCACGATTGCCGCCTTCCTCTTCCAGACCGTGACCTGAAACTAGAAAACCTCGGGTTTCAACCTTGGAGTCCTAGGGTGAGATGTTTGACGACTTACAATAGAAGCAAAGGCGACAATCCTCCGGAACGTCGGTGGTTAGCCGATCTATTTGTTGCAACTATAAAATTTCAATCATCGGACCTCTAAACTGAAAGAAAATAGAACGGACAATTTTTCGATGAGTTGGCCAAAGGTGTCCAGGGTGCTCTTTGGAATCCATCATCAAGATAACATCGTCCGGTTCGTAACCGCGAGCGGCTGTTGCGAAATCACATTGGATGAGATCGTCACGAACACCCGGTAATTGAATATGCACATACTTATCAGATAGTCTCGAAATGCTTGGGCATCTCGATGTGCGAAGCCAAGATGAGGCAAGCCATCGAACTTGGACCCAGTCTCACAGTTGACGTGCCGTACGGCAATGAGAAGGGCTCTCTTACTTCCTAGAGGTTTGTCCGCTGTCATGACAATTGGATGGAAGATGTACACTAGCTGTGACGTCAAATGCGCTTCAAGTGGAGCTCGAGCGAGTAGAAGTTCTCGTGATCGACGAGAATATGG
>JBBPUM010001060.1:0-11065 GCA_038094695.1 Chiua aff. virens | reverse complement strand
CAACGTTGACAGTTCGCAGATATTATATTCTTCGCAACGACATGATGGGCTATTACTTGAACGACATTCAAGAGCGACTCGCCAATGGACCGGAATCTAATGGATGGGAGGTGAGATATCGCGCTAACGTCCTAAATTCCAATTTCATCTCACTTCGTTATTTGCTCAGGAAATAGAAGCTACTCTACACTGTATCATGTCCGTTCAAGAGGCAGTCCCCCTCGAGGACAACCAATTCATCGCTCGGCTGTTTGGGCCGGATGTACTAGGACGCTTACCGACTACGGGCCCAGATAGGATACGACGGACCGCCCTTGGCCTCGCTGGTAAACATCCTTTGCAGTTTTATACAGTTTTCTGAAGCTGATAAACTGTGTCAGGTACGTATGCGTCATGGTTCACCACCCAGTCTATCACGACTACACCCACGTCATCGCCGTCACTTCTCATGAACGTCATTTCCTATGTCGTCACTGCCCTAACCGAGCCATCACTCTGTCTACCGGCTGCGAATGCTCTACGGGATCTCTGTGATGCCAATCGAACTGCTCTAGCCCCGCATATAGGAGCATTTGCAGAGTTGCACGCTGGATTGACTGGTATTCCGGTAAGAGATCTCACGGTCCGAGATATCTTCATCTTCTCATTTCGACGCTCATGTCTCAGGACACGGAGAAGAGCAAGGTATTGCAGTCGATTGCCAGTGTCATCCAAGCACTCCCACCTGAAGAAGAAATCCCGCCTGTACTCGCGATTGTGAGCCCTGTCGTTGAAAAACTCGATCAAATTATACATTCCTCGTCGCGCGTATGTATTCATATTGGTTCGTTTCTGATGTTTCCGGTTGTTGATATCTCGCTAGCTTTCTGAAGAATCGCGTGCTGTCGCCATCCTTCAACTTCAAACTCTATCGGGAGTGGCTAAAGGGCTTACTCGCACGGCGGATTCATTACTTATCATCGACGAAACGCCCTTAGAGCGTGCGGAAGCGGAGCGTTTGCGACAGGCCCGCGACGATTATAGGATGGTTAAACTTCGAGAGAGCCTATACGCAGCGACGAGAAGTACGTTCGACCTATGGTCGACTGATGCGAGCGTGTCCGATGTGTGTTCTTTCTGAGAGGTGGTCAGACAGCTGACAAAGTGCCATTTGCAGGCCCTCAGCGAGTTCCTGCGGTCGATCACGTCCTTACCCAGTGATATTACCCTTTTGTCCCTCCCAGCAGGCCCACTGTTGGAGCTAATATGCATTGCCTCACAACGACAGTTGACGGCAGTGTGGCTTACGCTGGCGAACATGTTGATCATTCAACTGGACCCGCCCACGATGTTTACGATGTCAACACTAAGAGCGCCGCCGAATGTCGAGGGTATGGTGGTTGTGTCGAGTGCGCTACCTGTTCTGCTACAAACATCGCTATCAATGCTTGGGCAGCAAGGCGCGATGGAATCAGTGAGTATATACCCTGATAACGCATCCACTGTGGTCGTTGATGCAATTGCAGAATCCAGATATCGTACAAGCTTTCTTTGGCTGCCTGGACAGCGTACGTTGTATTTGATCCGCCGTCGTATGTACATAAATAACTTGAATGAGCAGGTGGCAAAGCACTTTGTAGCCGTCTTCTACAAGCTGCCACCCGGTGCCCTTGACACGTTGATGCAATGTGCAGTGACCTCACTGTCGCTACAAGAGCGGTATTCGTTGGTGGCCACATGCCAGTTTCTGGTGCGTCCCGTACCCGGCGCCGTTCATATCGACTGACCGATCCCTTCCAGGACACGCTGATCCGTCGTACAGCGGTCAGCGACGACCTCGGGGACGCCAGCACGCGCCTCGTCCAAACCCATGGCCGGTCAATCCTGAAGGCGGTCCTCACCGGGTTCGCAGGCATCGCGCCCCGATCGGCGACTCAAAATCTGATCGAGCTCCTGTCCATGTTCGTGTCGAAATACCCGTCAGAGACGCGGGCGTGGATGAACGAGATCTTGTTCCATGTAAGTGTTGGTGTGTGTTGGGCTGGGCTTGGCTGACCAAGTGGTATGCTTTCAGGAGGGATTCGTGCCGTCCAAGGCGACACTCGAGGCCAAACGGGCCTTTGTCAAGGCAGTCGTTGGGTACGTCGACCCAGTCCGATCCTGTTTGCGAAGTATGCTGACGTAAAATGATAGGTCGAGGTCGCCAAAGAAAACGAGGGAGGCTGCGCAGCAATTTACGTTGATCGCCAGGGGACTGGAGGGGACGAGTTTCGGGTATGCGTCTGTTAGTATGTGATGTCTGTCTAGCGCAATATCATGATGGACGCTTTTTGAGGGTGAGCTCTCGAGAGCGTTGTGGGGGCGATGTGCACATTACGCGTGCGTGTCGCGTGTGCGGCACCGCGCCTTCTGGACGAGACCTGGCTTTTTCTCCTTTGGAGATCCATTCACTTGCAATACTGTTCATAAGTTAAGTCCCATCTAAGCGCCTTGGTTCAATCTCTTTTCCTCGTGCTGTGAGTGATGATAGACAGAATCTAGAGAGTGTATGATGAAGGAATGGGACTGCATTCATTATGCAGATGCAGCCACGAAATTCCGCATACTCATAAGAGATACAAGGCTAATAGCTCATTGGTGTGTAATACCTAATCCCAAGTCTTCGATATCTTTTCGAGGCCATTATGGGATACAAATATACCCCCAAATATGTTAGATTTGAGGCGATGTCCTGCTCTGGGCCTGCCACGACTCAATGTCTGACTTGCTCCCCTGGTCGCAACGAATCAGCCACGATCACCGCTCATATGTACATAAAGCAAAAGAGGACGCACGTCGCGCACGCGTACAGGTGCATAGCCTTCTTCTGAGATAGCCGATAGGCCCGGAGGACCAGCAAATTGGATGGGAACGGGGGCGTAAAGTTCGACGGCGTTACTCGGGGTGTTGTCGTAGACGCTCGCGGCGGCGTTTCGAATGTTGAGTCTGAAAGGACGAGTGTGAGAGGCAAGCGACAATGAGAGCGATGACGTACGATGCAAGGAGTGAGTTGGCATAGACTTTGGATGTTGGTATGAGCGTCAGATTTGGGGACGGGGTGTACGGTGAGAAAGACATACGGCGTGTTTGAACAAGGATGGCACTCAGGAATGCGAGCGTTTGCGGGAGCGTCAACGTCTGGGGACATGAAATAAACAAGGGAAGAGGCATCAGTGCGACGCTCGCTCTCGATCCCATAAAACATAAAAAAAGGGACGTACAAGTATAAGTGCGATCACGTCCATGAGCCTATGAACCAAAGCGGTACGCGTCAATTAGTTAAGAAAAAGGACTCGAGAGCAGTACGCACACTGTCAGGGCGCCGGTGGCAACAGAGAACATGATCAAGCGGTTTAAAAGCAGATCGATCCGACGTGGATCGCGTCGCCGCGCTGGCTGGTATGTGACCGTCCAGGACTTGAACCTGGCGAGATGATACGCCATCGCGCAGGCTGAGAAAACGTCCCCTGTGATAAATAGTACGTTGCCGACGACCAGAAGTATTTTGGCGGTGTCAAAGTAACTTTTCCACGTTGGTTTTAAGGCGCTATAAGAGATTCAGACACGGTATGGAAGTGAGGAATAGGTAGTCATACCTGTATATAGTGGCGATGATACTGATGCCTTCGGAAAATGGAGATCAAGATGGTTGGAGGGATCAGGAATCATTCTTGCACTGACTTGTTCGTGATATCGAGATCGCACACTATACATAGGATTTGGGTCCAGAGACGGTCGCGGGATCAGAATCAGAAGAACCTACCATTAAGACGACGATCCACCATTTTTGCGTAACTGGGAATCGTTTCTGATGAGTCCCATGCAGTTCCACCATGAATCAATGAACTGACATAGCCACACCCGCCAGGTAAAGTACCTGTAGTCACGACAAGTAAGACGCATCTCAAACTCAAGGGCATTTCGTCAAGTCTCACAGGTAGACATAGAAGTCAACAAGAAGCTTGCACAGGTCAGCAGGAGAGTACTAGTTGGAAAAAAGGTGCTTACCCCGAGAACGTAAGTCAACTTTTACCCAGCAGTGCACCGTCACCAAATTTCGAAGAGAGTTTAACGTTCGATGAAGCACTTACAGTGAATTGCCTAGTTTAGAGTCGGACTTGGATGTGATCTGGAAGCAAGCGAGTTACTAGAACGAACGTACCAGGTCGCCGATTGCAGCGCGTTTATGTTGCCATATTGCACGATCAAGTAATCATCCATAACCCAGACAGTCATGATAGCATGAACCGTCTCCAGAACTCTACCGACGAAACACCATGAACATGAACGATTCGCTTCAAGGACAGAAGACACTGACAATAATAGTACAACCTATGACAGACCGGGCGAGGTCAATAACGTCACCCCGGATGCCTACTAACATGGCTTAGTGGAATCGGGACGTACCATCATCTTGAGTCTCCATCCATCACGCTCGTACGTCCGAAAGTAAAAGAGTGCCTGTGCACAAGTAACCCCGTATAGGCTGTTTACAGCCCAAAAGACGCCAAGTATGCATGTGTGAGAAAACCCGAGGGTTGCGAAGCGGAACAAAGGAACGTGACACTTGCGCTAAACCGAGAAACGTGCCGATGAGAGGTCCCCTGGCGAGGGCGATCGCCGGCGTAGTCTGCGTGGACATGGGAGTGGCTTGAAGGAGAGGTTAGGGTTTGTGTGGTCGGAACATGCACTTGGGATGATGATGTATAGGGTGTGCAGGCAGTGCTCGGTTAAACTAGGAGACACCCACGGCGGAGGGAAAAGGCGACATCGGTTTATCGTAGCCTAAATTAGGCCACGGCGCAAGGCCACTGTCAATGACAGGAACGGTGAGTTGGCTGTGCTGTGGGCTGAAAGATTGAGCCCTTCGATTCGGACTTCGAACGGGCAACTCACTTGCAAGTCGAGAAGAGCCTCAAGAAAAACCGGCGTCTTAGCGTGTATGGAGGCATTGGAGAAACATCCCGACTCGGAGTAAGTACGGGACAAAATATCCAAAATTAGCCATGATAATCTCGATGCTGTGGCACAACTACCGCTCATATGTACATAGCCTGCCTTCAAGCTTAAAATTAATATTCCTTCCTCGACGCGTTACTACAGGAACCGCTCTGGTATCGATGCATACCGCGGAGGACCTCTTAACCACTTCTGATCCGCCATTCTTCCCGGGTTACTGCTGCATGCGCGGAAGTAGGTCACGTCAATGGGCTTGCTTTAACCCACAAAAATCATGTTCATAGAACCGTCACCAGGAATTTGGAGATGTCAACGCCTCCCGCTAATGGCAATGTTACACACATATTTATCACGTACCATTAAAGAGAGATCTTTGAACGAAATAAAAATTAAGAATCAAGCCTGCATGATGATAGAGAAACAAAGCAGCGGGGCACGAAACTTGGCAGCCAGAGTCACGAATCTGAGGGATATCGAATTTGATGAGTGCATATGGTAGCAATGTGCAAACGAGGAGGAGGGATGGATGGATAATCGAAGCGGGACATGCCAATCAAGATCGGTCTCAGAATTGGAACGCGGCAGGCTCTGGATACAAAAAATCAGAGGAGGGGTGCCACAGAGGTTCATTATCTTTGCACAAAAACATGCATGTGGTCGAGTCAAACTTCTCAAGTTGAACTAATGGGGGCGGGGGGAAAAGGTATCAGTCTTGCATGTCTTGAACTCGGAGGAATGTGCACCAATCACATTCGCCTGATACTGGCAGAGGAGAAGACATGAGGACTAAACGGTTCAGAAGTGATCTTGTCGTCTCGACTCAACCTCAGCTTCCACAGGGGAGTAAACATGAGGAAGGAGTTCATACAGAGCAGCGTGCTAATAAATGGGGTGGTCAAGACAGATTACTAGTAGGAGTGATACTGAGTGGGTGACAGACCTATGAGGATTGCACTCTGACGGAACTTAGCCCTTCGGAATTTCGGATATGGCAGTGGAGCCAAACTCATTCAAGTGGTTGGAGCTTTGAGGCGTGAAGTCGTCGTCCTAAGTTGAAACCGGCTTGGTCTCGCCTAGTTCTTCTGGGACGCACCAATAACTCGGAGACGACCGTGCGTTACGCCGTCAATGACTCCAGCGCGTTTTTCGAGGCTGGCCCAAACATACATACCCTCTGAAAATGCATGGGGAGTACTAAATCAGATCGTTGATCCGAAGCACTATCATGCTATGGATGCGAACAAGAGCAGAAACCGACGGACGACCTTCAAGCTTCTTCCAACTTGTGTACGTAAGCATAACCGGCGGGCTCGGCTAGTATTACAATCTCCGCTTAGACCGACACTAGTGTGATCCGAGGTCAGCAGACGTGCGGGAACGTGAACGAAACCTGCTAACACCTTACCAGGCTCGGAAAATTACACGTTCTCTCCTCCGGTACTCATGCGAAGGGGACCCACAGTGTGGACGCGAACAACAGCGAAGTGATGGTGTGTCATTAACGCTGATGGCTCGTGATAATTGACGTTTTTCGATCGAGACTTGACCTTGCATACAACGGAACTTGCTTAGCACCGGATGTGTGAATGTACCGCCGTGCGAACGTAGCGAACCTCCAGAACTCTATAAAATGGAGGAATATGCTCAATGGATCGATCAAGGGAACTTGAACAATCTTCCTTCTCATCGATATCATGTCTCAGTGGAACTATGTCACCGAACTCCTCATGTTTGATACGCTCCCGCCTTTCCGGGTGGATCAAAGCGTTTGCGAACCAGGATGCCAGCTCGTCATGACCGCCGACGGATCGCACTCGTGAGCCCTCGTTACCTATCAGACATACTTGAGGGCATACCTTGCTTATCCACACCTAGGCCACACTATTACGGGAAACGTATGGAAGATGGAGGATTGAAAGGGAGTATCATATGCGGTATGTCGTACTTGCATCTCGTATTCGAAGGCCTCATGACCCAAATTTCCGCAGATTGGGACAGCTACGAAGCGCACGACGAAGTCCTCAAGGGTCCTTTATTCCCTCAAGTTAGAGATACTCTCTTGAAGGAGACCGTTGTTAGCTGGGAAACCACAGAAACCTTGCATGCCATACTCTCCGCAAGCCCCAAGGTCGCCGTCGAACACCCTGTCACAGAGGTGACCTTATTAACATTGAAGGCACCTGGGAACCGTGATGAGGTGGTTGACATATTAACCAGGATCTCAGCGAGGGTCGGGAATAGGCACGTATTTGGAGTAACGCACGAAGACGACCAGAGGTATATGACGTTTTGCGGATGGGAGTCTGTACAGGTAAGTCGATTGAATGTGACGGTGCTCTTGCTCGCCAAACTCAATGGACCTCACAGGCGCACTTTGACGCTATTTCGAACCCGGAGGCAGCCGCAACACTCGAGAGGTTGTGGTCTCTTGCCTATAAGGACCAGAACTACCACACGCACTTGTTTTCGGTCGCTCGAGCGGCGTAAATTGTTGTGTCAACAAGGGAGATAATTTCGCGACGGGTATCTTGAATGAGTATGTACTGCGAGCTTTGTACCTGTTAGCAAAGCAAGCGCCTTGACACTCTGGAATGAAATATCATGTATGATCAACGCCGGTCTAAAAGGATGTTTGTGGCTGGCCATGCGTGTAACCCTGGACGGAATTTGGTTCGGTCGCCTTGATCCACTCAAGTTAGAGGGGAGATAGAGCGATGGAATCAGCTCCGATAAGGATGCTAGTGCCTGTGCGTGTAAGCAAGGTAGAAAAGTGCTCCTGCAAATAGGCATTCAACGTACCCTGTTTTCTGTCACTACCCTACTAGCCAAAATGTCTCACAATTTACTCGGAGCGCCAAAGGACAGTGAGTCAGTGGTTGCGGCCAAGTATGGTAGTACGATGATATTGACAAAAATGTAGGCGGGGTGCCCATGGCCCATGATTCAGACGCAAGAGAGAGCCCAGTCCAAGATCGTCGAGGGAAGAAAAATGAAAGCTCACTTCCAGACCATCAGGCGTCCAGCAAAGACGCCTCCACCAGTGCCAAGCCGAGTCCAAGTCAGAAAAGCGTCACAAGCGCCTCACTAGAGATCGATGCCGGAGGACGGGTATACGCAGTCGCTTTCCTCATGGACGGCAAGCACGTTTTGACAGCAGGAGAAGAGGGTAAGATTAGACAGTGGCGACTGCAGGATGGTAAGGAGATCGGACAACCGATGGATACGAAGGGCGCGATCACCAACATGGCTGTATCAAAAGATGGCCAGTGGATCATAAGCCCATCGCACGCCGAGAGACACATATCAGTATGGAGTGTGCAGGGCCACCAGGAGGTGTGCGAGTTCAAAGGACACGAAGCTAGAGTGTTCGCGACAGACATCTCTTCAGACGGGTCCAAAATTGCTAGTGCCTCGGACGACGGGATTATCTGCATCTGGTTGCGTCGTGGCACGGGCGGGCCACTACAGACTTTGCGACATCCGGACCGCTATCTGGTCGCGGCCAAGTTCTCACCTGACGGAAACCTTCTCGCCACTGCCACCGGCACCTGGGGTTCACATGGCTCGGTTCTCGTCTACTACCTGACCCAGGACGGCCATTTACTCGCTAGGTTTCCACTTGACGTCGGCTCGGCTAGGAATCAATGTCTTGCGTGGAATGACAACAGACACCTCTACGCTGTCTCTCTTGACAACAAAATTCACTGCCTCGACGCACTTACTGGAGGAACACTCTCAAAATGGACTATACATACTGGCACTGACAACGCAGAAAGATATGGGCGCATCGCTCTGGCAAGTAATCGCCAATTCATCGTAGTTTCTACTGGGGGGTCAGTGGCGTGCTGGGATACAACAACACGCATGAAAATCGGGTCTGACATACATCACGAATTGCCCAACTTGAACACATTGGCGATTTCGGAAAACTACGAGATTGCAATTGGTCATGGGTGGACAATGACGGTTCAGAACCTTGGCGGTATTCTCCCTTCTCACTATGTTCACAATGTAGGTGCTCAACATGTACATCATTACTATTACAGCTGACAGCCTAGCAGAATGTTGTCCCCGAAGAGATGATCACGACACCTCAGGCTCGTGTAAGGGACGAGAAGTCTGGTGCGTTCCACTGAATTGAGTTTTGACCATCACCATACTGACAGGCCGGCTTCCTGAACGCGAACCTACAGACGACCTGACTATTCTCGAGAAATCTGTGCGGGAACTTCGAAATGAGCTTGCAAGGGTCCGAGGCCAATACGAGGAACAGTCGCGCAAGCTAGCTTCGGCACGAAAGGAGATTAAAGTCTGCCAGTCTTCCCATGAGGCCAAAGATCGCCAGATCAGTGTTCTTACTGCCGAAGTGGACCATTGGAAACGTTCTGATGCAGTTAAAACAGAGGAGCTCGCCGCTGCGAACAAGGAACTCGAGATGCGCCGTCGTGATTCGGAGGAGCTCGTCGCCGTACGTGAGGAACTTCAGTTCTCCCAAGCTCAAACTGTCGAAACCCGGAAATGGTACGACGAACAATACAGACAACTCAGTTCTGTCGTCGAACAGAGTCAACGCACACCGTTTCTCATGCAGAATTTTATCACCCAGGCGGATGCACATGCGGAGATGAATATCGTCGACACTCTCCAACGGATCAACGAGAGCATTCAGTGGACTTCCACATTCATCGCAGATCGCGTCATCCATAATTTTCAGCCTCGCACTACGGATCCCACGGAAGAGCAAATTTCTATCGCAAAACGAGTTGCAGATTCTGTCGGCCAACCTCTGGTGAATCGGCTACGGAGCAACTCACGCGCCGAGGTGGTTGCGTATCTTCCTATCACCCTTCGTGCCTACCTCATCTATCACCTGTATGAGATTGTTTCCTCGTGGTCCACCGATAGCGGACCCAATCGGTTCATCCAAGAAATATATAACGTGGTCCGGCAATTAGGTAAAGACTTCAATTTCAAAGCGTTATGAATTGTTCTGCTGACGATGGGAAACAGAGTCGCAAACAATATCTGGCCGGTGGCGATCCTTGGCTTACGCCTCTATCACATCGACGTGTTCAAGTAATCCAGGGAGGTTTATAAGGCCCACGGTCGACGGACTGTCTGATATTGTCGTCATCGCTGGTTGCGCCCCTTCCACCTCGGCTGCGAAAGAAATGATCGCGTCGAGGTTCCGACACCGGATATCCTGTATCCTTACCACTACGGGGCAGCTCACCAAGTCAATCATGGATGCCCTGTCGGCTGACTATCGAGTCGAGGCCGTTCGTCCGGCACAGATTTTGGATGTGAGCACAATGGAGGTCGACTCAGCTGGTCTGGGGAAAAGGTCGAGGCTGACGGTGCTGTGCACCACTCAGTTGGGTTTGTCAAAAGAAGTCATCACTCAATCGAAGGTCGGATCCAAGAAGACGAACACCGTGACGGCGACGAACGTAGTCAAACCAACGGTCCTTTCTGGGTAGAATGTGAAGTTGGTATAGTACCGTAGCCTCGAATGCTCCCTGTCTACTTTCTTTGTCTCAAGTCTATTTTCTTCCCGCCTGCCTTCTTGAAGAAATATTGTATTTGTCGGATCTTCGTTGCTTTCAAGTCGTGGCTCACAGGACTCCATCCTCGTTCCATCGTACGAGCCTGCTAAGTTGTACCATATTTACTTGCGCCTCCAAATCTTATATATCATTCTTTTTTTTTATTACCCCGCCACCGTGACCCTATATCGGATCAGGCGTATCGACATTGTTCATCACCCCGCGAAGAATGACGTATGAGTGAGGGTCCAAGATACCTTGAAACATAAAGAGATTTACCGACGGCGAGGAATATTAGTTTGAACGGACTCGTCATGAACGGACGGTTATATAGTACAGCCTTGTGGACTTGTGCGTTGTCGTTACTAGATACACTTAACCCTATTCCCTCCATGACGACTCTGCTCAACCAGTCTACCATCCGGCCGTCTTCTACTCCAAGAGAATTGCGAGGCAATGGAGAGAGCTCCGCATCCCTAGAGCACGTACCTATAATCACGATTCTCCCGGTCCGTCAGATCCATAAATTCCTATCGAAAATC
>JBBPUM010001059.1:0-11066 GCA_038094695.1 Chiua aff. virens | reverse complement strand
TGAGTCATGATTGTCTTCAAATATAGCTCCTTTGAGCTCCTGAGTGGTTATTCTGTCCATTGTGGGGACTGTCCGGCCGTTCTGGGGCACTGGGTAAGATCCAAGTTTGTACACTGCATCTAAAGTATGGAATTTATGACCCTTGGCCATAGAGATGAGTAAATAAAGCAGTCTTTAAAGAGATATGTAAATACATGTCAACTACGCAAGCAGAATGTGAAAGCATTACTCCACGATGCTCAGGCAGCGCCGACCGTGGATATACTAGTAAGGAGCTTGGAACATGTAGCTAAAGAGAAAATGGGAAATACGTATTTTTATTGAAGTATTTATTAAGGAAGAATTCGCATGAGTGCTCCAAAGTGTTGAACGAAGTCAGGCGAGGGTCGGCTTGGCGACCATAGCATGGAATCATGTTCGCATACGCTCGTATCTGTGTAACAGGAATGACGCCGCCTAGGCAGTCTCCCCCCGACCGAACAGCTCTCTTGAGGACATGCATCTGAGTTGATGAATCACGGTCACCGGTTGACTGGGGAACAACATCAAAACGTTGGACATATGTCAAGAAACGATCGGTCCATGACAATTCATCAAGTTTGCCTAGTGGTCGCAATATAAGTCGGAGTTGTACAATTGAATGCCCTGCCAACCATATAAGCATAAATGAAAGACCTGGAGTCGAATCACTGTACCTTCAAGTTGCAGACCACTTGTTGGCCAGATGTATGAGCTATTTGTGTTTATGACAACGGAGTCATAACGTCCGAACTCCCAATCACCTTCCAGGGGGGAGGCAAGGAGTGTTTGTGCGGGTAGGGTAGTATCAGTATCGAAGTCCTTTGTTTGCAGACGCAACTTAAACCATACTTGGATATGATCAAATGGGAGGGCAGTAGAAGTACGTCCTGATGTGTTCATCCAGTGACTTGCTTGAGCGTTGATATACCTTCCTTGAAGTGACGAAAGCCAGTGACAGGCTGAAGGACGGAAAATCTGAAATCAGTCTCAGCAGAGCCCAACGCGTTAATACACCACTGAATAGCGTGATCCCAGAATTTCTTGTGGAAAGGGGTAATAAAATGGTTGGGAGAGGATAATGGATAGTTGTGCCAGAAAGGGAATGCGACACCGTTAAGACGAAATTTCTGAGATTCATGAAAGAAAGATTCGATATCTTCAGGATCGGCCTTCGCTCCTGCGGCAGCGATTTGGGCAAGAGTGGTAGATGAAGTACGTGGCTTGTGTTGAAATGAGTCCCCAAATTGAGTATACATCGCCATGGTAACCGGGGATGTTTTTCCCCTGACAACAGCTAGCATGGCTGCTTCTGGCGTATCAACGATGTAGCTTGCTAGAGGAGTGAAGCAGTATCTGGAGTGACCCGTCGGATCCGATAACATGACACCTACGGTAGCTGCACGCTTCAAGGGCTCCAAGACAATGTCTAGGGACTGGTGAATAAGGCAATTTTCAAGAACACCTCTCATCCTCTTGTTCTTATGGACGAATTTGGGGACTGGGAGAAGAGCGGCAAGGAGGAACATGTGGGAAGAGAGTTTGAGACATGTCGACATTTTGGTGTTAGCGAGACTAATCAGGAGCGGATGGGTGACACGATCACCAGTCAAAGACAATATGTTGGTTTTATCCGAGGAGAGTATGGTTCCAAGTAAGGTTGCACCCGTAGGAAGCTGGGACTGCTCCTATCAGTAAATTATTACAATAACTTGCTAAACTGACCTGCATCTCCCATGCATTGTTGCCCGACAACCATTCTGTGTAGATGTGACAGAGCCGCTCAGCCGTCTTGTATAATCGATACAGTGTGAGCTCCATTGCGTGTGCGAAGACTGGGTTGTTGAAGAGACATTCCAGAAGTTCTAGTGGATCACGCCAATACAGAACAACGGGGCACTTTGTTGGGTGGGAGGAAGAAATCGAGCATGATTTCCAGCGAGGGCCACTTGGGAGCAACTCAGCTCGTTTGTGAAGTTCCTTTGCATTTCTGAATGAGATGGGCAGCTGTTTGATCTGATAACATTGTAAGAAGCATATCTTCAGAGAGGGAATGGACAACGAACCAGATCAAGCGATAAGAACGTGTCAATCGCGCCCATAGTACTCAGACCCGAGCAGAGAAGCCATGAGGCCAACTCCCAGTCTCCACGGGAACCAAATGGATAGTATATGTTGAACCTGCGGCATTCGCTAAATTGATCATCGTCAAATTTGTTCATAAATGTAGTACCTCCCCCGAATGAACGTGCAGCCCCCAGAAAATACTCAATTGATGGGGACACATTGGGTGAACTTCCGACCCTTCGGATACACGCGGATGGATCTTCACAGATGTTGAGATCCTCTTGAAGCTCCTGCGAGTCCTCAATGTCCATACTAGTAGAAACTTGCTGATCATTCCGGTTATTATGGCTGCCATCTGGCAGTCGCAGTTCTTCCTGAAGATGGATGAGATTATCAGACCAGGAAGAACAACCAGACCTGGGCTGGCTCATGTGCCTAGCCACAGCTTCGTGGTTGGCAAAACCACTCTTGCCACAACTCGGACAACGGGGCATAGCATGACGGTGAGTGGGAACAACTTGAAGTTGAAAGGCACATAACCTTATGTATTTCACCATCAAGGTTATGATGTGAAAAAAAGGGCAGCCGAATGATCGATATGCTGCCTGTCCCGGAATTCCCTGAAGATACATTTCTGGATTCACCCCGATGATTCAACACGTGAACTATGCTCAATACTTCGGCAGTATCCAACTTACATTTCAAACGCCCCGAAGCATCTGAATTGGATGCTTCCAATCAAGCCAGTAGTTCTTCCGGGTTACGCCCAGGCCCGTCGAGGCGACAGTGTTTCCTTGAGGAGATATATTCGACTTGCTATTCTGAGGTGCGTGCTCGCATAGTGACCATAGAATAAGATGGATTTTGTAACAGGTAGGGCCGTCCGAGGAGGTCGAAAACAAGGAAGCGGGGCTGGTGCTCAAAATAGCTCGGGCCCAACGTGATGTGTATCACGTGGAAAGAGCGCTGGCCGAATGCCTTGTTCAGGAGCACAAGAAGATCGCTGATCTTCACTGCTTCAAAGCCCAGTGGAAGCAAGAATCTCTCGATGACAAGGACCTCAGCATTGGATGGATCAATGTGATGTTTGGCAATTATGGTCGAACGCGACCCATTCCAACGGTACCATTGCAATCTACTTCACACTCACCGCAAGCGTCCGACGAAAATAGTGAGTCATGTATCTATCCTGACTTGGTATATCTGATCCAATAATTAGTAATATTACTGCAACCTGCGAGCGGTTGCTTCCTTGCGGTTCAACTTGACTAGCTTGGCTGTGCGGGTGAAGATTAAAATTTTGTTAGCATTAGTATACCATCTTACATGTACACCACAAAAGCCTGGCCACCTGCAGGCACTGTATAGCATTCAGTGTCCCCTGGGCTCCTGCATTGTGATTGTGCCAGCTCCCCAATTTTCTGTTGTCGCCACTTGTCAAGTTGTCACCTCAGGCTTGGTCTTTTGTTTATCTTCAAGTTGTTTCTGGACTGCAATGGACTGCAACAAAGAGCCTGAGGTATGCTCGGTTATGGGTTAATATGTCCAATGAGTTGGATGCCAGATCATCAAATCATTCAAGTTCATTATCTTCATAAGCTGTTTTTGCTAGTATTTCAAGAAATCTGAAACAACAGATTAAGTTGTGACCTGTGACCTGTGACAGAAGTCACAGCCTGCCAGTAAGTAGTAAACCTCTAAGTCTTTCTATGGTGCTGGGTAAGCTGGGTGGTACTGGGTGACTGTAGAATACTGCATTATTGGCTGAGAATCTACATTGATATCATGATGGTGGCACTGGATTGTTCTGTAACTCTATCATACTAGTGCTCTGGAAGTCTGTAAGCTTCTAGGGCACTGTATAGTTCTGAGAATTTGGTGGTGTTTCTATGGAGTTCTGTGAAGTTCTGGGAGGTTTTTGGTGGTTTGCTGATGCACATCACGAGTCCCAATTCCCCTGGAAAAATACTGTGTACTAATTCAGTCCTTTCCTCAGGTGCCTCCTCCCAGATCTTTGGAACCATTGCACGATCTAGTGCCAACAACTCATACCGGAAGCTGAGCTCATATATCTCCCACAAGATTGACCACATTAGGTGGGCAGGCAGGTCTTCAAGTGTCGAAATGGGGATACGCTGGTTTCGCCACAGCACAGAGTCCTTCCCAGCCCACGTTTCTCCCTGGGCATGAATGAGAGTGTCCCCAAACAGTGTCTTTGCAGCCACTTTCTCCTGAGCCAATTGGGTCATCACATTGTTCATGGTGAGATCTGTTGGGATTGAGTTCAAAAAGTCCCACCAGGTTTGAGGGACAGGAAGGGGACTCAGAGGGTTGTGGTCAATGCACTGGCAGCTAATCCAAATGGGTCACGCGGCGAGCCAATTGGCACAGAATAATTTCCGCCGATGAGGCGATGCTGGTGTGATGAGCAGTGCTGGCTCAGGGAATCGATATCCGGTATCCACGATGCCTTTTTTGACTCTAGCAGGATCTCTGTCAACCCGCCTGAACGCCGCAACCCATTGGGGGAAAGCAAGTGGCATATTGGTGGCGTCAATCTCTGCCCACTTATCTCGACCGCTCTTCAGATTATGTGTCTTCTTGTGTGCTGCTATCAAAGGGTGAAACACATTAGAATGAATGATGGTTACCGTGAGGTGAGCACATACCGGCCACCGAATACACTTGCCGTTGAGCATGGTTGCGCACATTATTTTTCTTGTTTGCTTGTACATGCCCACTTGACGCCCCTTGCAATGAAGAGCCCGGCTGGACTGCTTCTGAAGCAATACTAGTAGTGACGGAAGAGGGAGTACTGATGACCGAAGCCCGATAGGTGCTTCAGGTGTTGAAATGGCGTTTGCTGCCCCCAGGACCGCGATGAAGAGTCGGTAAAATGGTCACAATACCATTGTGTACGAAATTCTTCTGAATGATATGGTTGGGGCAGGTGACGGCGATAACATTGATGATGTTGATGTCCAAAGGGACAAACTCAGGGGACCGAATGAGCCAAACCAGGATGCCAGCACAATAAAGTCTCTCGCAAGTGGTGAGGTCTTTTGTAAAGCAACCCATCAAGACGTGGTCGATAGGTTTTGGAAAGTTGGGATACGTGAGAGTGAACTTGTATTCGTTGACATATACCATATGAGCAGCAATGTCGAGAAGAAAACACTGTAATTGCACAACATAGAGGACGACGTCAAGAAACATGAGAGGATGATGCTTGAGGATGTTGAGAAGATGTTGAGCATGAAGAACCATCCCCGTGACGATATCTTTCTTTCCAGGCTCCTGATTGGCCTTCCATGTGTCGACAACTGGTCGTGCGAGGATAAATAGATGGTGGAGGTGGTAGTAAGCGTTGCGGCTGAGTTTGCCTACACAGAAGGGTGATTCCGGGTCGATCAGCTCGAAGTCTGCTTCGGTAGGTGTCCAGTACTCATAATATATCTTCAATGGGTCTTCGATGGTTTCCATAAACTTCTGCTGGTTGGGAATACAAATTGCATATTCGAACTCCTTGCTATATGCCTGTGGCCACTGGAAGCAATCTTGATAACCGCAGCGTCCATCGGCATGAGCTTGCAGTTCTTCACTCTCGAAGCAGTGGGGTTCCGGAATCCAGTTCACGTTCGGTGAAGTTATGACATACGGGTCACAATATGCAAGGACGTTGGCATCAAACTCGTGAATGTGTTCTTGAGAGGGATTGAGTTCAATTCTCTTGCCTTCCTAGTAATGAAAAACTTACCTTGACCTGGTCTACGATAGGGCTTGAATTTGCGACAAGGAAACATGATCTAATGTGGAGTATTGATTAGTTGTCAAGAACAGAACAGTGAATTGCATACTGGCGAGGGATGACAATTTGTACACTTAGTTAGATGTCCAGTGCACGGAGATACGAAACAGCTTTGCCTGACATCTAAATTGATTGTGAGGAATGAGTGCATCTAACAACGAACAAGCTCACCACAGCGCAGGTAGTCGTGAATGCAAATATAGCTGGCATTCAAAATGATTGTGAGGAAGCGAACATATTTAACAACAAACGAACTCACCAAAGCGTAGGCGGCTGAGAATGCAAGAATGAATGATCATACGTCGTGTAAGGCATGAAAAATCAGCTGAAGGAATGACGAAAATGAAGTAAAGAATACGCACCATACGTCGACAACAGTTGGACGGGACTTCGACAAGAAAGGATCACCCTCAAAACAGCCTTCAACCCCATTGGTGATACTTCTGTAGACGGTGACACTGGGGCAACCATAAGGACACGAAGTCCTAAGGGTACTTCAGCTCAGAGACGCGTAGTCAATTGAGCAAAGATTTGAAAGGCATGAAGCCAGTCAACAATCCAAAACGTCTTGCAGAGGTGGATTTTGAAGTTGTGAATGAGCGAAAGTGTGACTTAGACAACGTGTGGGAATTCCCACTGGGAATTCCCAACTGTCTTTACCATTTTGGGATGAGCTAGTTGGAAATCCCGACCAGCTCATCCTCAAATGGAAATGCCAGTGACTCCAAAAATGTTCAATGTTTCCCACAATCACGTTTCGGACACACAATGCCTGCACGCAATGTTTTCCTCCTGCCCACATCATACCGTAGCTTTTGGGATCTTGACTGGCTTTGTGCCTTTCAAATCTTCACTCAATTGACTACGTGTCTCTGAGCTGAAGTACCCTTAGGACTTCGTGTCCTTACGGTCGCCCCGGTGTCACCGTCTATGGAAGTATCACCAACGGGGTTGAAGGCCGTTTTGAGGGTGATCCTTTCTCATCGAAGTCCCATCCAACTGTTGTCAATGTACAGTGTGTATTCTTTACTTCATTTTCGTCATTCCTTCAGCTGATTTTTCACGCCTTACACGACGTACGACCGTTTGTTCTCGTGTTCACAAGAAATCAACTTCGTTCATGCCCTCGCAAGAACCTTCTACACCTCCCTGAGTCGGTTTGTGTTTGTTTCTCCAGACTCACAGATGATGATGAAGAGCAGCAGATGCCGTTTTTGCTATCCAGTATGGTTTTCACGAGCATTGGAGGCCCTTTCTCAAAAAGTAGGCCCATACCCCTGTCGTGAGTTTATCGACTACTAATTTCTGTTAAACCTAACTCATACTGTTTGTAATCATTTAGTGTGTGCGTCTTCTATGAGCAGTGAAGAGATTTCGTCAAAGAGTGGACCTGCACCATCTCGTCTGGTGAGTTCATCGTTTCTCGTCATTCGTAACATTTGGCCCATGCACTCTCTTTCAGAATGAAAGCATCGATCCAGCAGAGATTAATGGCTGTAGAACGATTCTTCGTAGCTAGGTAACCCTCTGCATGGTCTGCGAACACTGAATAATCTGAATCAGGTTGTCCATTGTTCGTATGCCCAAAATAGCTCTGCCGAAGCTATCAGAAACCCAGTCATGGTTATTGATGGACCAATCATGTAGGTAAGTCGCCATGGCATTGTTTTTACATTGAAGCTTACTTGAGAGGATTTGATTTCATCCATTTCGAACTTCTGCCCTTGTTATCTCCATCGATTACCAACAGGGTATCGTGGTGGAGAGGTTATATTCTGACCACTTGCAGCCATTGTATGTCCCACCCTTTCCTTTCATTTTGGTGCAACTTCATGTCCACATTTTCGACCATACAGACTTCGTGTCTGATTTGTTTTCTCTTTGACTTCGTGTCAAGATTTTCTTCACTGCAACTTCGTTGGTAAATACCAGCTTGCTTTGCTCTAGACATGCCATCTACGCCACCTCCAACTGGGCAACCAACTCGTCGCGCAAAACTGGCACACAAGTTCATTAACCCAACGGTGCGTTTTGTATACCCAACAGAGGTTTGGTGTTGAATTCATGCCATCCACAGTGTAATGGTGCTCGGACCAAAGCACGGATTAGGCTTCCAAGGAAGTCACCGACTCTGCAGGTAAGGGGCTTGATATCTTGTGTCCCGATAAGGTGACGAATGGTTTCAGGATGGCCCTACAGAGGAAATTCTGTCTCAACCCCTCTTACCTGAGGGAGTACAGGGACCCGATGAACACTTCCAAGCAGATGCGTATGGCAATCAAGGTGGCGCTCCCCATTGTGATGTCACCAACAATCAGGTGGTCAATGAGCATCCTGCGAGGACGCGTCGAGCAGGTAATCAAATTTTCTTCAGTCGTTAATTTGTATTGATTAAATATAAGCCACAGGTATTACTCTGAAAAATCAAGCTCAAAATGACCACGCAGTCGAAAATGTGGACAACGTGGATGATCATGACATCCGCGGTAAGTCCTGCCATATGCAAACCCAATTGTGTGACTAACTATGTTGGCAGATGGGTCAGACGACGACAATGATGACAACTGGAACCCGGACGAGCTGCAGCATACACAGCAACAACATGGCAAGTTCTGCCTCATTCAACCCTGTTTAATTGCTTATAGTTTTCACAGATGAGTCGAGTGATGATGATGCTGATTGGGTGCCCGAAGATCTGGATGAATTAGGGCAACCACAGGAACAAAGTGACACCACCTTGCGAGTCTCACAGTTCAAGAAGAAGCTGGCTGCTATCCATCACCGCCGACTCCAACAGAGTTCCCCACACTATGATGTACCATCCCTACCCCCAGACGATGATCCACTAATTTTTCCGGCATCAGATGAAGAGGAGGCAAATCATGCTGAGCAGGTTGATCAGCTTGATGGTTTGAATGACAAGGATGAGTGTTCCAACATACTTGGGGCAAAGGACAAAGTAGCTTACCATCCAGGGCCCTTACCTGATGAGGCATGTCAAAAGGCCCATGAACTTGGTGATAGTGTCATGAAGAGTATCAAAGACTTAGCATTGCAGTATGGCAAGCCTGTTCAGCGGATTCTTGAGGAAGCGGGTCTCAAGAAGCTTGCTACCCGAGCTGAGCAGCGGTGGAATCTTCACCAAAAGTGGTATGCATTCTGTCATCCCATTGCAAAGGATGGTAAGTGCAGTGCTCTTGTCAGCTTTCTACTGTTAACTCCCAGATAGAGAGTGTTAAAGATTATCGCTCGCGACAAAAGGAGCACTATGAAACACATGGCGATGAGGAAGAACATGTTGAGTTGTGGAAGGACATACGAGAACATGGAACTGCCATTGTTAGAGAAGGGGAACTCTCTGCGAAATCTCTGGCTGCATTGATTGCAGAGGCTCGTGAGCAATTTGCGAAAGGGGTGAGTGTTAGCTTTGATATTGTGGTTCATTTATTGATCAGCTACTTCTGCAGGCATCTGGTTGGAGTCGCCTGGAAGGTGTAGAAGTCATTGGTATGGTGGTTTATAAAGGTCATGACCTGTCTGCATGCCATGCTGCCGGTTGGTTTGGGGGATCTACCTTTGCCCAGGAGTTAATCAACACCCACAAATTACAGTTGGCCAAGTGGTTGGATTATGTCACAACTGTGATCAAGTGCATCCTTGACTTTTTTGTTAGTCCTTTTATTTATGGTGGATTATTCAGATATAAAGAGATTGACCCAGCTATGACCATTCCCGTCCCCAATATCAATATTAATGTGGATGTGCAAGACACATCGCACATTGATGATGAATTTGATCGTGGAAGTTCTGAGGGTTTTTGTGACTGGCTTCAGTGTATTGTGCCATTGATGATGGGCAAAAAAATCAGTAAGTTTCTCATAATCTTTCAATGATGCATGCTCATGGAGTACAGAGGGATTTGGTTGCACAGATGGCAAAAATGTTCGATGGCAATCATTTGATGATCTCCTATACCGACATAAGTTGACTATTACCAACTGGCCTGCTGGTGTTCCTAGTCCTCCTTCATGGGTACCTCACAATGCCACAATTGACGAACTCATTGCTGTCATTGGACCTTATCTCAAGAAACATATTCCAGGGCTTCATACATGCCACCTTGTACCGAATGCGGGTAAAAGAAGGTTCACAAAAGTGAAGAATAAGCAGCCTCGTCTTGAAACTCCAGATGTTGAGGTGTTGGTTGGGAGATGCATACCAGGTGAGTTTTACTAGTCGTGTCCTTGGGTTTGTCACTTATCTTTTGTTTCATAGAATGGTGCTCCTGGTTGGAGAAGAGTGATCCTAGAATGTTTGACATACCACTTGTTACTGATACAGCATCACAACCTATGTGCATCCTTCGGCAATGCCGCAAGTTCCTTCAGGATGTTCCTCGTAATGTCAGCATTCCCCCTGAAGCACCATCAAGCCATCATTCCAGTCCATCACCCTCTTCACATGAACCCTCTCCTTTTGTAGCTCGGAGAAAGGCTAAGGATAAGCAACCCTGTCGTGATCATGTGGAGTCCCCACCTAGACCTCATTCAAAGACTAATTCAAACTCACGTAAGCATCCTCGTGACAAGGAGGCACAATTTCTTCCAGAGCATATTGGATCGAAGCGTGCAAGGTTAGACTCCCAGGTGAGTATGTCTTGTATTATTCTACTACTCAATGTTAATTGTCACAGGAATTCCATACTCAGCGGGCACATCGGCAATTGTAAGTAATGTTGTTATTCAGCTATTCAATATGACTCAGTATTCAGGCAACCTGATGCTCATGTGGCCAAGATCCCTCGCCATCATGTACCACCTCAAAACTTGGTAGCCACTCGCTCTAGGTATGTTTGTTTTGTCATATGAGATTTTATTTGTCACTATGATACTAACTATGTTTGACATCCAGTAATTTTCACCAAGTTGCCTATCAAGAATCACATCTGGTTGGTCAAGGTCCAGCTCGGTATCATTCTCAAGTTCCTCGAGTTCATTCTCATCATAAACCCCCTCATCATCAAGTTGTTGGTAGATCATTGCAGGGAAGGCATCGTTCACGTTCACCATCATACCAGAGGAGAACCCATATTGTTCATGATGTTTCTCCTGTTGCAGGCCCATCTCGTGCACAATATGTGGAAGTGGGTAGTGCTGATGAGTATGAGGATTTG
>JBBPUM010001058.1:0-11085 GCA_038094695.1 Chiua aff. virens | reverse complement strand
GCTGTTCTGCAGGAGGTCTCGCGGGGGATTGTTCCGCCAGCGCGGGAGACAGCTCTGTGGCGCCGGGGTGTTCCACGGGGGATTGTTCTACAAGAAATTCTGCGGGATGTGTCACAGGAAATTGCTCCGCAAGCGCAGGAGATAGCTCTATGGCGAGTTGTTCCTTGGGGGGTTGTTCTGCGAAAGGTTCTACGGGAGGTCCCACGGGAGATTGTTCTGCCAGTGCGGGGGACAGCTCTATGGTGGGGTGTTCCGCGGGGGATCGTTCTACAACAGGTTCTGCGGGAGGTCTCGCGAGAGCCCTAGATCGCAAGCACGGAATGTGAGCAATAAACTTCCTGATTCTAGCCATTGTAAGTTGCTCAGCGTCGACTGAGAAGGATTCCGCGAGCCTAGAGAGAAACCTGACGAATGCACAACACCATCGATTGATTATGTCAGCGACTAGCATGACACCCTTGTAACAAGTTTGCTATTATCCAGACAACTTGAAACCAGAGGCTCTACAGGCACGTCGAGTGACCGTATAACGTCTCTGTCCACTCCCCACGCCTTCCTCTCCAGTACTCAAACTGTGCATCCATCCCGTGCCGCATTGATAATCAGCCCCACTGAGTATTACATCCTACTACCACTAGCCGAGGTAATACCAACCGCTCCACATCAAGCTATCGTTATCTTGTCCAACGGCTGTGCGTAGAACGACTCACTAATCACAGCCAACCGCCATGCGTCAACAACATCGGGGATTGGGTGCGCAGCGTCGTGGTCGCAGGGACACTGAGCACCATGACGACGCATCGCGTGGCGGACCGAGTACCGGTAGTGGAACTTGTGGCAATCATAGAAATCTGTACTGTGCACCCCATGAAGTCCACTACCTATCATACTAGTAACTGTACGCGTCGTAGAACGGTAAAAACTGCTTACCTCGTCCGGTCCAGGAACAATCGTCCCGTCTCGTTCCAAGCCAGTCCAAAATGTCCGAACACCGACCGTCAGCAAGATATACTGCAGAACACACCCTCAGGTTCAGCATCCACGCAAACGGTAGATCATTCAGCAACAGAAAACACTGTCCACATCGTTGCTGACGCCGTATCAACGATTTTATTCAACGTAACCTACTACCCATTGGCGGTCAGTACACAAAACGACGACGAGCGATGAGGCACGCACCGAACAGGGTAACACCGTCTCCCACCACAGGGGTCATGATTGGCGCCTCATCATCCATCTCCCGACCATCTTGTGGCACCGCCAGCCCCAACAACACCTTCAGTGATCGCTAGGAGAACACATCCTAACCCCAAACAAACGTACACACTTGACGTGGAGGGTCAACCATGTCTTGAAATCTCTTCAGTATCGCGGTGTCACCCTCACCCTCATCCCCGCCCACCGATGGCAGTGAGTCAGACGATAACACCATATTTCGACCGGACAGACATGTTGATCGCCCGATTGTGGCAGTGGGTGATGAAATCATAATCAAGTCAATCGGGAGCCAAGGCGTCATCGTCTCCGGTGATGCGAACAGTGAGAATCAAAAGGCGGCCTCCTTGCCTACTCGGGTCTCGAAACCACCGCCAAGGTGTTCCGCACGACAGGATGATCGGCTATCACGGTAGCACGTCCGAATGGGCTCGAGGTAGGTCGACGACTTGGAAGAGTTCCAATCTTGAACATTGAGCCGCATCATACCTTAAGAAGGGCTAGTAGATTGTCGTTCTGCGTCCCAGCTCGCCGACTATCCCAAGCGAAGATCAGTAGGCGACACAGGCCTCTCCAGTCACGTACCATACCCATCCATCCCTAAACAACCGCACCCTCAACTTTACATCGCCCCCATACGCACACTGTCAAAAATGATGGACGAAATACGGTACTCCATGTTCCCTTTAGACAGGCCTTGGGGATCCGTTCGAAGAATCCGTCGTATCCCATCAGCTCCGACATGCAACCCATACACCGAAGAGCGAGTGCGGGCTTGTAATGCATATGCGCAATATGAACGGTTCTATGAGAGCTGTATCGAGCGTTAGCTGTACGGCGGTATGACAAGACGATGCACCTTTAATGTAATTTTCAGACGATCCATCTTTTTCTTCTTCGCGTAGCCATCCGATTGCGACGTTTTGCTCGCAAGGAATCATTCACACCTGACTTCAGTCAACACGCCTCCGTGAGATAATATATATGGTGGCCCGGATGTCGTAGTATGTGGCTCGAATGCAATCCGAGTATCCGGACAGCGTCCATGTCGAGTGGTGTACCATCCGGACTAGCCGCGGCGCCCAATACCTGTGAGTGGGGTACGAAGTCCCTGCTCAAGAAGTGTGGGGGTGGATGAGAGTTTGTGAGTAGAGTGAACATACGCCGTAAATCGGTCGCGTGGCTTGTTTGTAGTACATGAAATTTGTCAGCCTTCATATAACCATACAACTGAAGTCCAGACCAAATGCTAGTCACTCGACAGTTCACAAGTAAAATCGATACAGATCACTTCAAGATCGACCTTTTATCTCTCCCATGACCACCCATCACATCGTGAACACATCGATCTCTTTCAAATCACCCATCATAAACACCGGATATTGCTTCACCGCCTGGATCAGCTGCGCAGAACCCCCCTCATCAAGAGGACGCACCTTGAGCCCGACCAACCGCTCGTCGTCAATCATCACCCCCGAGTACTCACTACACACATCCCGGCGCACGTCGCGATAAGGTAACCCACTCTCGACGATGTCAGTAAAGATACTCGGCACGACGGTCCGCGTCGGATAGTCGACCATCTCCGTCGTGGTGCCGCATCGCGACGGGTGTCCGCCGGTCCTGCCCCATTCCGTGTCGACGATATACACCGCGCGGCGCGTATCCGGGTCGGAGGCGTCCGCGCAGCCTAAGATCGCCCGCCGCACGTTGAAATCAAGTACCTGAATGGTTTTTTTTTTAAAATCGTTGTTTATTGTCCAGCGGAGCCGGGCTCCGTGTCAGACATTACATGCGTGGTATCTACGTAAATTGATTTGTATGTTGATATATGCTGGTTTTACCTGAATGGTACTCGTGTGTATGTCCGGGGACGGCTGGAGCAATACAACGCATTGTCCGTGGACGTACCTAACCTCCATTTAGCGCCCGTCCGCACAGACGATCCGAGTCGACAGCTCACCTCAACCACTGGAACATCCCCGCATACGTTACCATTCGTGCCTGCGTCCATCAGTCTGACCACCCCACCTCAAGCGCTGCCGATCCCGAATGGACATCGTCCGTCCTGGTCAGGTAAGACACCAACACTCGGTTGTGCACAAACACGCACGTCCTCAGGCGTGTCCGTGGTCCAGCCAGGGTCGGCAAGTGGACATACTGGATCGTCAACACGTGACCCGGCGAGGAAGGGACCGGCGTGCGTACTCACGTCCATCACGCGCACCAAGGTGTGCACGGAGGGCAGGAGGAGCGTAGGAACGTGGGTGAGCGCTAACGGTAGTGGTTCGGATGGAGATAGGAACGAGGGATCAGTCTTGGGTGGATCGCATGTAAATGTATACAGCTCGAGCGTCCCACCACCGTTCGTCGTTGTGAAGAACAGGGCGCAACTGTTGATAAATGCAAAGTCCCATGTACCAGGATTGAGATGACCATGGCCACGATCCTGTCGAGCAGATCAGCACCACGAACGCGTGAGACTCAGAGATAGGACGGCATACCACGACCAAGGTGCCCGTCTTCCAGTTCCATATCGTCAGACAAGGCTGGGCCGAATCGAGGCAATACATCATCCCCACGACATCATCCGCGATCTGGACGAATACGGTCGTGATGGGGTGCATCACCAGTGAGGTCAACGCCGGGACCCTCGCCTCGGGATGCGTCCGATTGGTTGAGATCGTGCGCACATGCAGCTCGATCGTGCCCGCATACACTGGCACATGCACCGGCCTAGCACCCAAGTCAGTAATGTACATCAGTCTCAAGACGACAAGACGTACATGCCGACCTCCTCGGTGTCCCTCTTGAGGAGCACCATCAAATCCTGGGACGGGTCCATCGCGAAATCGCGCGTCGGGATGCCTAGATTATCACGCACGACCGTTCGTCCACAGTCCTCGTGCTCCACGTCATGGACATGCACACCTCGAGTCGACCAGGGAGCCACGTCACCGACATGGTCCGCGGGCCCACCTCCTCCGAGTCACGGAGCGCGTCGCCACCACCACCCTGCGCTGGCACCTCCCTGTGGCCCTGGGGTTGTCCGAGTCCCAATCCGAGTGCATGCCACGCCGTGTCCCCGTGCCCTCCAAATCCCACACCGAATCCGCCACCCCAGAACCCGTGCGCCCCGTGCGGCGCCCGCCCTGGGCTGTGTCTTGCAAAACATACCCCCCACGAGCTCGTACGCACAACATGGCCCCGGCATCGACACCGTCATACAGCGTGTCCAGTTTAAGGTCGACCACGCTGTTCGGAGCTCGCGGAGCCGCGCCAGAGACTCGCCCGTGGTGAGTGTGGTGTGGGCGCTTTGGTTGGTCGTGCCATTCTGGGCACGTTCGATGCGATATTGCAGCTCGAGGGAGGGGTCACATCGCAGAGTCGTCGACAGACCTGGATATGGCGGATGGTGTCTCAAATCAGCTGCGGTCGGCACAGAGTCACAGACAGAGATAGCAACGGCACGCGACCGTCCGTCCGAGGGTTCAAGGTACCGGCTGAGTCCGAAAATGAGGTGAATCATTTGCCGTTCTCCAGAGAGCGTCTCAGTCTCTCTTTTTCTCTTTCTGTCTGTCGTGGCGCCGCTCTTTTCTTGCCATCCAATCTCGGATCGTCTCAGATATGAACTCGAGAGGTTTTGCTCATGTACGTGTCGGGCGTCATACTCCCAACAAACGCAGCTGTCCGTCCCTCTCCATCGTTCTCGTCTTTTCTCTACTGACCATTTTCTAGCGTGCGAGAGCGGCAGCTTCTATATCAACCCCACTGTAGGAATGACTGTCCCGAGCGCTAATCCCCTGTATCTCATGGGATGCTTCGTGCTTCTCCGTCAAGATCTATCTCATCGCCCCGACACTCGCCAGCAGCCGTATCCGCGAATGGCAAAGCGTCGACCTTGCCTTGGGTAGTTATCAGACCAGACGTTCAATACCGCTTCACCTCTCCATTGTTATCTCCGGTTCCCAGATTTTCCTTGCTCCCCTCCCTTCTGGTCCTGTATTCACTGCCACCTACATCGCTCCCAGCGATGGTTCGACACCCGTTGCAGCCGATCTCACCTCACCAAACTCTGTTGTATAGGTCAACAACACCTCCAGCAACACTTCTTCCTCAAAGGGTAAAATTGCCGCAGGAGTCCTCATCCTACCCCTCTTCATCGCACTCGGTGTTTACGTCTACATCAGAAGGAGCCGCACCAAGGGGAAAGAAAAGCGCAAACGGTTCTCCGAGGCCCGCAACAAACGCATATCCACCATCTCCACCGATTGGAAGTCAATCACGGCTGCTGGTGCCTTTGCTGCAATCCGCAACAGCATTGCCGTAGGGAGTACAGGAAACTGTTCCTCTGCATTTACCTTTGGTGCCATTCGTCCCGCCAGTGGCATCGGTATCGAGGGCGACCCGGCGGCGGCGGAGAAGCAGTCTATTGATATGGCTCAAATGAGTCAACTTCGACCAGGCATTCGTGCTTCGGCATTCAGCGAGCATGTGTCGAGGGTATCGTTTGCTGCAGACGTGCGTCCATCTATGGAATCCCACCGTACCGTAACCAGTCGAGCCTTCCGCTCGTCTCGCGCATCGTCGTTTGTCCCTCCTCTCCCGACGAGTCCTTTGGTTGGTCTGAACGAATCTAGTGATATATCCCCTACACAAACCCACGGCCCATTCCCTTCGACCCCTGAGAATATTACGGCCCGTTTGGAAGGCAACACTGCGGAACCGCTTTCCAATATGGATGAAGTCTGACCGTCCCCTCTCGTAAGTGTGTCTGGTCTGTATTTGTTACCAAGTGTTTATCCAAGATTCAGTGATGCGCACCGGCCACGAGCAGGAAGCTGGAGATGACTACCTCTTACCAGTAAACGAAAGCATTGAAGTGCCTATACCCGCTCACACTACGCCTGCATCTCCACCTTCTGCGATGATGACGGTTCCCGATAACGTCATGTCCCCTGATGACATGCTGCGGGCGTACGCCACACGCAAGATGGCATCCCCTCCCACCTCTCCGATTACCTTTCCCGCTCGTACCCTGAGCTACCACGGTCCCTCCATGAGAACTCTGTATACTCCAACCAGTCCTATCCCTGGGTCGTCTGCTAGTGTCGGTGTTCGTGCCAGCATCGCGCAAACTACCACTACGGACGCAGAAAAGAGATACACGTCATCCTACGCATCCGTTGATTCTTATGCCGGCTATGTTGGTTAGGGAATCCTAATACTGTTAACTGTCCGTTCCATTTCTTTTCTTGTAACGTCTATTACTCCCTTCTGATCATACGATCCGTTTCTGCTGGCTTGGCACCTCAGCTAACAAAAAATTTGTATATTTTGGCAATATTTTATAGGAGTATCTGTTCCCACTGCGTTATCTCTGCGGTCCGTTTCTTGTGCAATGGCTTGCTGTATGTGTTCCCTCGATGACTTCAGCACTGGTAGCCATTGATACCTTGGCGCCTACGTTTATTTCATAGACTGTGTTATTTCTCTTTTTATTCCTTATTTTTGTTTCCCTACCCGCTACAAGGCGAGGTCCATATTAGTGTTGCTTTCCCAGCTGATGTGCGTCAGTTGAACAGTTTGTTTATCGTGCTTCCTTCCCTTACACATGCCCGGAGCCCGAGCGTTTACCTGTTTTTCTACGCAGTTGAATTTATGTCTTACCGGGTCGACAAACGTGCTTGGTATCCTGGAGTAATGAACTTGCCCAAGTGCCAAGGGGTTGCACACCCGCCTTGACGGTTATCCACACAGTGATTTGCCGCTGTTCACACAAGATGTCCTTGTTTGACCCGACCCGTACTTGGTGCCATGGTGACCGTTGTTATTTTGACCGAACTCCGGCGTGAACGGTACAAAACTTCCTTCCCCGTCTTTGTCGCCGGCCCGAAGTAGCACCAAGATACTCAAGTAACCCAACACTGAACGCAGGAGTGCTGCGGTATGTACTTGTCAGTCAGATGCGTTGTCGGCCACGCTGATAGGCCCCGGAAGTACTGCGTACTGTGCCACTGTATCGTGTCGGACGCGTCCGACGTGTTTGTTTGGGAATCCATGTAGGACTTTGATACATACCTGATGACGATGGAACGTTGTGGGGTGTGCACGCATGCTTCAAACACATACCGCAGATGCCATCGGGCTGATTTACTTATCGGAGGACGCGCGTGTTGCACAAGCAATCCCATGTGCAGCAAGTCCTACAAACGTCGACCCGGGAGGGTGACCCTATCATCCAAGCGAGGCACGGATATAAACTGGCGTCCCAACACGTCCCTCTGTGAAAGGAAAGCGCCGACGGACAACGTCGGGTATGGTGTAATGACTAACATTACCGCTTCTCAAATTCCCTAGGATTGATCGCCGTAGCTCGGGGTTCGATTCGATTCCCCGTATCCGAGTACTTTCTTTTTCCCAAATTTTTGTTGTGAGACGAGCAAGATCGTGGATCCGGTCATTTCTTGCTATACCTGCGTCACGTCGGGTAGTACTGCTTGCCTGAGAGCGGAGAAGCATAGATATACCGTATGACCGACGCGTTTCTTGCTATACAATTGGAGCAGCTCAAGGTAAGTTGCACGTCCAGTTATCTTCCCATGCTGATGTGCTCCTAATGCACAGCTTTCTTTCAAGTCGTACTTGTCTGTTCGGATTATTGTCTTCTTACGGTACATAAAAGCCTATACAACAAAAAAAGATTGTATGATGACAAAATCCCGCAGGTCACAGTGTTCGTCACAAAGGCCACAACTCTGGTGTGCCCAGCTTTGTTCAATTGAGTATTTTGACCCCTCACTTGTGTCTGACATAGGCACTTATCCAATGATGGGGCAGTGTGGCAATTAGCTTGCTCAGGTGTCCTCAAGTCTGATCTGGCTGCAATATTTGTAAGTAACCATGCAATGAGTGCACTTTCGTGACCTTCAACTTTTTTGCATTGATATCCAAGCCATGATGAGAAGTGGCTGTGATTTTTTGGGGTTGCTTCTACATGCCACTGAGCATGACATGCACTGGTACATGCCTGCTTCCCTTTTTGCTTCTGCTGCTAGAGGTATGGTACAGTCTCTTTCAATGTTGCCCTTGGATCCATTGAGGCAGGCAGGAGACTTGGAAGCAAATGAGGTGAGCAAGGAAGAGTGAGACTTGTCTCCAGACTGGAACAGTCTTCAATCAGTAACATTGATTCAGTATAGCTTCTATGGATGATTAATCATTTTATCCAAACTGCAGACTAGTATTGCTGCCACCAATATGGAAAACATATAGGTTGGAAAGGTGATCTAGAGACTATATATGCTGAACTGTACAGCAGGGTGAGCAGTGCCTCTTGCTTATCCAAATACCTTGCACTTAACTGTGGCCTGACTCCCAGCCCACCCACATCCCTCAACACTTACAGTTCTCACCATGGCTTCTGGGTGGTTGTGTTGTAACATGGATATTGCTATGGTGCTCAATCCATTGATAAGTTGGCATGTTTTCATGGCTTCTGAATTGTCAAACTTTGGTACTGCATTTAAAGTGCATGTTGTAATGGTTGCTTACACTTTGTGACTTTACCTTTGGTGACTTCTTGAAATGGATTTGTTTCTATGCATCTGTGGTCTTTTAAAATAGGATGTAGATGTGTTGATCCAATATATTTTCAGTGCCTCCATGCATGAGTCTGAATCACACTAAATTTCATGCCCCATCCATACAGTTGCCCAAGTTCTCTGTTTCATGGTGGCACACTGAGTGACTATTGGGTTAGGAGAGACACAAACTAGGTCATGACCATGACAAAGGGGTAGAGGGTCATGATTATAAATAAACAATGACCATGACAGACTTGGATCTGCAACCATGATGCAGACAGACCCCCTTCAAGTTGTAATCACTATTCATTTGGAAATATTTGTGGCTAATAATTTCAAAAGTACCATAATAATGAAAAGGGCAGATGGCTTACAAATGAGATTCTGGGAGATCATAGGCATAATGAGCTGTATCATTTTCTCTTCATCTTCAAAGTTGTATTTAGGAATGAGCTCAGAGATTGCCTGGTTGACTTTCTGGGCTGTTCCAGATGTTTCATAAAGCTGTATTGTTGCTCTGATTGGATCTTCAACACCTTGCTGGTGTAAATGGAAGGCATGTTCCAGGATTATTGTAGTATCTACAAATACTGATGAATATAATCATAGAATGTTGATAAAAACTGACCAAAGAACACATAAAGAGTTGTGATCCAGGCAGCATCCTCCAAAGGAAACTTAACAAGTGAATATGATTATATATCACTACAACATCAGTAGACTCACTGTTCCTGTGGTTGCATGCATATTAGAGAAAATGTAGGACTTCTCATATAATCAGAAATGGAAGAAGAGCACTAAAATGAATGAAGCATACATTTGGAGCTTTCAACATCTGAAATAATGTCTATTACTATCTGCATGATGATTATTCAAAGTAGCACAAACCTCCTGCAAAGTGAAAGTGAAAAAAAAGAAAAGTATAAAAATTCACTCATACCTGCTAAATGAAACAATGAAAATGTTGTAAAATGCAAGTAATTAAGATATATCTAAGGAGCTTACATCCTAAAAAATATTCAAACAGAATATTACAGAGAGTGTGATGAATATTAGAGAATAGGGAAATAGATAAGTGTCTTTCTGGAGGCCATATCAAGATCAGGGCATTTACTTGCTATAAATGAAAGGACAAGAACATATATCAGCATCCTTCTGCAAGCCCATTCATACTCAGAGGACATACAAGCTATGGATGATAACAGAGACATAAATAAGTATTGTTGCAGCCTTGCAGGAGGACATTTATAACCAGAGCACTTACTTGCTATGAGGAGGACAGGCACAGATCAGTATCCTTCTAAAAGCCCACTCACAATCAGAGCACTTACTTGCTATGAATGAGGGGACAGGGGCATAGATCAGCATCCTTCTGCAAGCCCATTCATAATGAGAGCACTTACAAACTATGAATGAGTGAGAATAGAAGCATGGATCAGTGTCCTTATGAAAGTCCATTCACAATCAAAGCACTTACTTCCTATAAATGAGAGGATAGAGACATGAGTCAGTATCCTTCTGCAAGCCCATTCACAATCAGAGCACTTACTTCCTATGAATGAGAGGACAGGGGCATGGATCAGCATCCTTCTGCAAGCCCATTCACAATCAGAGCACTTACTTCCTATGAATGAGAGGACAGGGGCATGGATCAGCATCCTTCTGCAAGCTCATTCACAATCAGAGCACTTACTCTCTATGAATGAGAAGACAGGGGCATGGATCAGCATCCTTGTACAGCCCATTCACAATCAGAGCACTTACTCTCTATGAATGAGAGGACAGGGGCATGGATCAGCATCCTTCTGCAAGCCCATTTACAATCAGAGCACTTACAAGCTATGAATGAGAGGACAGGGGCATGGATCAGCATCCTTGTACAGCCCATTCACAATCAGAGCACTTACTTGCTATGAATGAGACAACAGGGTCATGGATCAGCATGCTTCTGCAAGCCCATTCACAATCAGAGCACTTACTTCCTATGAATGAGAGGACAGGGGCATGGATCAGCATCCTTCTGCAAGCCCATTCACAATCAGAGCACTTACAAGCTATGAATGAGAGGACAGGGGCATGGATCAGCATCCTTGTACAGCCCATTCACAATCAGAGCACTTACTTGCTATGAATGAGACAACAGGGTCATGGATCAGCATCCTTCTGCAAGCCCATTCACAATCAGAGCACTTACTTCCTATGAATGAGAGGACAGGGGCATGGATCAGCATCCTTCTGCAAGCCCATTCACAATCAGAGCACTTACTTCCTATGAATGAGAGGA
>JBBPUM010001057.1:256-11109 GCA_038094695.1 Chiua aff. virens | reverse complement strand
ATCATAGATGACAAGGAGGGCAAATTGGGCAAAACTTGGTTCACCTCCGACGTCTGATACCTTCCATTGGGGTCGCGGTTTTGTTGGGGGCTGCCCATTATCTTCATAGTTAACTAACATACACCAGCATCAGCTAATGATAGTCAGATGAGAGTCGAACTTACGGGAGTCTATGAGGGATAATACCGTTTGAAGAGAATCAAGCGTTGTTTGTGGATCTTTAAGCGATAATTCCAACAGCCGCATCCTTTCTTGCTCATCCAGAGATGCAGTCGTGTCTAGATTGCCTGAGGCTGAGCGTTTCTGCAGAATAATCGAGTTATGGGCGCAGTTCCCCAAAGTAGCACGGGGAGTATATGTATCCACAGAAAAAATGGAAGGATGAATGTGTTGGTTAGGAATGATTGACCGGGGACGAGAGAGATGCCATCTACAGGCAATCAAATATACCTAGACACGTCTACGAGAGGACGACATTACCTTTGCTTATGTTCGCCAGTGCCGCTAAAGGATACTTGATGGCGAATGGGAAATACCTCCAGAACTTTCCACCAAGGCGTCATCGATTCACTCGTGCCAAGAACATCCTGGGGGTCCCAGGCAAACTCCTTTGGCTCGAAGATTAAACCACTATTAAGCGCTTCTTTTCTCATCCACTCTATTGTCACATTACCGGCGCTACCGGCGCAAGATCCACGATCGCCCTCCCCACTGTAGGCTATCATGGGGCCCGAATGTCGTTGATGGTCGACCCCGCCACTGGATGCCAGGAGGTCAGAATCATCCTACACAAAAGTCTATACACAACATACACATCAGAATGGCTGCCAGCAAACCAAACTTCTTCAACATTGCTGATGGCGAGTCTAGGACTGCGTATATTGCTGTGGTGGGCATTCATTTCCCCGAAGTATTCTGGAATGAACTTGACTCGAAGTTCATCGAGGGAAAGGGCATGCCGAAAATGACATGCATTTGTTACTGAGGCGGAAGTGGTGACATGAACGTCTTTTTTGATGAGACCTAAGGATGATACCGTATCCCTGCACAAAATGAACTCAGTACATCTCAAATGTACGATCAAGGAATGAGCACACCAAACCCCAATGAAATGGATCCTCACGCCCGGCCAACAGAATTCGGACTTGAATTGGGTTATCAACGGTCGTGCCTGTGGCTTATAGAAATCGATAGAAAGGTAATGCTCATATGCACTATTTACAAACTGGCTCATAAGGCTTTCAGGACACAGTGATGAGACACTAACGTTTCACAATACTCTTTCTTCGTTGCTAAACCCACCTATTTAAGCGTGATTCAATCATTCGCCATGGATAGGATGGTTTCATGCGTGCTCACTTCGTGAATCATACTAGCAAGTGCTCGTGCTTGGTATGCACCTCGGGAAAAACCTGCAAGAATTATCATTTGGTAGAACCAGTTGAGAACCAAACTTACCAAACAGGTAAATACGATCTCCCGTCCGATAGGTATCTACCAACCAGGCATACGCTTCCTTCACATTCTCCCCGACATTCCTATAAGGATTGAGCCAATCTGTTGACTATAATATATAAAGTGACGAACCGGGCAAATGCCATCTCAAATCCACTGGAGATCCCCCTTTTTATCCGGCCTAATGACGTCAAATGGCCGGTATAATGTGCACCTATGCCCATCTTGTAGAATTTGCGTTGCTCAACCCCGGGGCCAGTTGTCATGGACGACTCTGCGACGTTGCTGAACAATTTGAAGACGTTTGTATTCTGCCAAGTTGCAGGCAGATCAGCTGTGGAACATCACGCGCACGATGTACACAACAGTTACCTGGTCTGGGTCGCTGGGTTTGTTGGAGGTCCCATCAATAAAGATGGCTAGGTTCTTCGGAGCCGAGCTGGCAGCAGGGCCGGCTACCGTTTGGCAAGTCGTGCACTGGTAGAATAGAGGCGTTGATGCTGACATTCTGGCGGATAGTGGGCAATAGGGTATCTAAGTGGGGTTGCTGTGGAGATAGCGTCTCTCAAATATACCGTGCTCATGAACATCCTACAGCAATGAATAAATGAGGTATATTAATTTTCCGAATCCTAAAAGAGAACCAACCTCACAACGCCTTGAACACGCCTCCGACCGTGTCCGACGAAGTCCATGTGCTTAAGGTGCGGTAGCGTGATAAATGAACGATGAGTGCGCATGGTGCAACTGAGCTTAAAATTGAACAGCATTGACTCGGGGTGGAAATTGTGAAAGAGCTTATAAGAAGGTCTTAATTGCGAGAAGTTAGTTGTATGATCTAATCCTCTGCATTTGAAATTCCTCTCTTTCCCATGACTGGCTGCGGCGTGTTTTCCATCCATCCTCCAGGCATTGAGGTTTGATTGTTTTCACAGCAGAGGCCTGTATAGATGACCCCCGGTGAACCCATCTCTCTTGATCACCTCACACTGGTACTGGCATCTTGACTCAAATCGATCTTTTGTTTGCTTTCCCTTTCTCGGCACGAGAGTGGAGGTCCCGCTGGGAAGAATCGTCTCGATCACGTCCCCGACTTGGCCGTCCTCAGGCTGATCTGTCCTCTCCTTTTTCTGGCCTTGGGTCTGCCACTGGCACTATCTTCATTCGACTGTTCTACCTCAGCGTCATGCCTATCGTGTCCGAGACGTCTACCCGCCTCTTCCTTTACTGCAGATTGACACACTGACACGCACCAATGTTATCCCTCATGCCCTTGTCTCGCGTGCCACACACGTTCTTGCCCATATCATTGACATGGCTGACCATACCGCTTCGACGTCTGACAGCGTTCAAGCTGTCCCTCAAGTTCAGGAACAGCATCTTGTCTGTACTCGTCACCGCCGAGAAACTCCAAGAGTTGATTGGAGAAGTGGTCAATACTAGTCACAAGCTCATCCTCGTTTATCTGAGTGCTCCGCAGATGTTTGACAAGATCTCCCAGGCCACGGTGGTAGATTCCGATCAAGGTCCGGGGATGCGAGGCGGAAAAGCTAAGTGGAGGAGAGTCTTGTACATTACGTGCTTGGGATCGATGCAGCAGATCGTCCATGAGTCAAATCCAAGGCCACTCTGACGAGGTGGTTCGGTGTTAAGGGACCCGTTCTTCTGCAGGAAAATAGATGATGATTTCTGTGCCTCTCCGAGTCATACCCAGTCTGAAGCGCATTCGTACCTATACATCTTTGTATACATGAAACTAAGATAATTTATTGCTTGTACTGTGATCTGTAGTTGTCGCAATGACCCGCTGGAATGTATCATGGTTACATATCACCCTTGTCGATGGCACTGGCAGCCTGGGAAGTTCTCCATTGCATGCAGACCTTCAGGGTTTCTGTTCCATTGCATATGGGTGGAAAAGATACATCACAACGGCGTACGTGGTAGGTAAAAACTGAGAGACGGCCTTGGAAGGTCCAAGCCAAAAAGAAGCGTTGAGACGCGGCCAGATGGAGCAGATTTGGACCAGAAAACAAGTAGTAATTGCGAAGTCCATTGATGGATGACAAGCATCATACCTCAGTACCTCGGAGTCATGTATACAAACTCCCCAAAACTTGAAGCCCGAATCATGTAAATAAATTACTAAACTACTGTGGTGTCATGAGTACTCAAACGTCTGCAAAACATTCTTCAGAACCCCAGGGTTACTTGGCGCAACTAGGGTCGATAAGCATTACGGAGGCGAGTTCTCCAAGCAATGAACTCCGGAGAGTTTTTTATATGCTTGCGAAGAACTTCTATGTTTCGAAAAGTAATGTCACCACCTCTTGGTGGTAGAGATTGGGACGACAACGTACCGTTCTTGGATAAGTCGTACAATATGGCAACAGCACCCACAATTTGGGGCCGTGATATGTCTCTAGGCCCTTGGGGTAGGAGGTCCATTATATCTTTCAAGCATCCCATTATTGCCCGTTCACCAGCCACTAGCAAATTGATCGATCAGACTGTTCCATGCATAAATGCATGATAGAACCCTACTTGTTCGAGCCAATGCGGAAATGACCTTCACACCTCTCATTCGTACATGTCTACTTTTGTTTTTCAAATCTTCGATGCTCTTCTGCACCCAGGGACCCAGGTCCAGCGGTGACTTCTGAGTCGTATCTTCATCTAAGTGATCTGAGTAATCGTGCGGGTGGAGATACGAATGGTGGGCATACCAAGGGCATCGATGCATATCAAGCTCATGCGGGTCTCGTCGCGTTTACCACCAGCGAGCATTTGTATCAGGATGGGAATGATGTCAGGCTCGATGACTTCCCTTACTGGCGAGTCGGCTACCCAGTGCATCCTCAATACAAGATTCGAAATCCTAAAATTTGAATGGAATGAGGCGTACCTTGAAACTGTAATGTTAGAAGACGACGGAAAATATCACAGCCCGCCACTCGGCCGATTGCGTCGTCAAACCAATTTTCCTTGACCATGGAGACGAGAGCCGCCGCGCACACCTTGGGGTCGGAAATGTACATATCTGGTCCATATCCTGGTTGAGTGACACTAAGCGAACAGCCATCCTCAGACTTACGGTACCCCAAACACTTCTCTAATGCGTACGCTGCCAGCAGCGAAGTTTTCTTTTGTTTCAACTGTTCTACGAATATGTCCGAGACCTTGTGTTCTGTGCAGATACTCCGAATCATATCGTCTAGTTCATCCATGGTCAGCTCCATTAATGAGCACGTTCCGGCTTGACGCTCACATTTACACAGCTTCAATAATGTCAAAATCGTCTGCTTACGTTCGCGAACGTTGCATGACGTAATAGTAGACACAAGTTTGCGCATGAACTCCTCCTTTCGCTCCTCTGTGTCTAACACAGGTTGATTACAATGTGGACACATCCAATGTACAGTACTTACCGATGACCCAACCGATACTAGGAGGCAACTCAGGTGAAAGAGGACCATCAACCTCCACGTCCAATGGAGGGAGAATGTCACTAAGGTAGTCCAGAGTATTGCGGATATTGATGTCGTGGATAGCTTCGTGTACTGGTCAGGTAAGCGCCATAGATTAGTAAAGTCACCACATACGTGGTACCGTGGCATTCATTGCAACTAAAGCCTTGATAGCGGCAGAACCAACCCCTTCTTTCTTCTGTTTCGCTAGCTTATGAAGCTTGGGCTCGAGCCCTTTGCAAAGGTCTGTTGAAGTGATGGGTGAATGACATGGCAGCAATATGAAAGGCACTCACCTTTACCCTTTTGACACTTGGCTAGGTGAGCGATCACCTCGAGAAAGGCTATCAAGTGGGTGGACACTATGACAAGCATTTAAGTCAACTGGATACGAGACCAATTCGAAAGCACACCATACCCTGGATGTCCGAGATTCTCGTTTGGACAATTTCGCGGAACCGATTGGTAACGTCGTCACTTAACGTCTCTGTCGAGAGATAAGCCTACACACTAAGTGGTGTGGATCGTGACGTACCGTGGGCAATGAGGTAACCTAGACTGTCCACCACCAACAGGAATTGGGTCTCATCGGGATTTCTAGAGGTTTGCTCAAGTACATCCATCAAAGATTTCGTCACATCATTATCAATAAAACGTTCTCGCAGTCTTGGGTGTTTTGCTGAGAATCGTAGAACAAAGAGAGTTTGGGTGAGTTTCGTTGAATGAATGGGAAACTCCTTAAATGCGGTGCGGAGGGATTCTCTTGCATCCCTTATTAACAGCTCGGACTCGGAATCGGCGACATTGGCTATCACAGGGAATCGATGGAGGGGCGCCAAGGTTTGTGTGACGACTTACTAGTTGCGTCATAGACGACAGTGAGGGCATATTTAGTCAAGGGACCACCTTGAACCTCCGACAAATTCCACTGCGGTTTCGGTTTTGCTCGGGTTTGCTCATCTGTCGGGTGTTCATTCTCCACTAACATACACCGAGGTCAGTAAATGTCGGGTAGATGGAGGTCCGGGTTGGAACTCACGGGAATCAATAAGGGATAACACCGTTTCTAAAGAATCAAACGTTGTGTCTTGATCTCCAAGCAATGATTCCAGCAACGATGTCTTTTCTCGTTCTAGAGATGCAGCTATATCTGGTTGGTGCGAGGCTGAGGGTCTCCGCAAAACAATCGTATTACGGTTGCTGTTTCCTAAGGTGGCACGAGGCATATACGTATCTGCAGAAAAAACGGAAGGATGAATCTCTTGGCCAGGAATGATTGATCGAGGACGATAAAGATGCAATCTGCAGGTAATCAGATACGTCAAAACAAATCTATAAGGGGGTATCATTACCTCCGCCTGTGTTCACCGGTGCCGCTGAAGGATACTTGATGGCGGATTGGGAAGATTTCTAGAAGATTCCACCAACCCCTCATCGACTCCCTCGTGCCAAGAACATCTTGTGGGCCCCAGGAAACTTTCAAGTTTGACTTGAACACTAAACCACTAGCAGCAGCTTCTTTTTTCATCCACTCCAATGACGCATTGCTGGCGTAGCCGACGGAAGACCCAGGGCTGTCCCCTCCATAAAGGCCCGTTATTGGATGTGGATCCCGTTTACAATCGGTCCCGCCACTGAAACGCCGGGAAGTTAGAATCATCCTGCGTGCAAGTCTATACGTAACGTACACATCAGCATGGGTGCCTGCGAACCAAAATTCTTCAACATTGCTGATGGCGTCTCTGGGACTGTGTATGCGATGGTGAGCATTCATTTCGCCGAAGTACTCCGGTATGAACTTCACTCGACGTTCATCGAGGGAAAGCGCATGTCGGAAATGGCATGCGTTTGTCACCGAGGCAGAAGCTGTGATGTGAACATCTTTCTTGACGAGACCTAAGGATGATACGGTATCCCTGCACAAAATACGCTCAGTGCGACTCAAGTATACGAACAAGGGATTAACGCACCAAACCCCAATGAAATGGACCCTCACGCCCGACTTACTCGGCGAAGAGGTACTCTCGAATTGGCGACAGTATGCTTTCTTGAACTTAGTTATCGACTGTCGTTCCTGTGGCTCATAGAGATTGATAGAAAGGTAACGCTCATAGACCCTATTTACACGCAGAATTGTAAGACTTCCCAGACACAATGTTGGAGATACTGACTTTTCAACGTCAACCTTCGCCCTCGCTAAGCCAACCTATGTAAGGTTCAATCACTAGCGGATAAAACAGTTCTATGCGTCCTTACTTCGTGAATCATGCTCGCAAGCGCTCGCACTTGGTAGGCACCCCGAGAGAAACCTGCAAAAATCACAATCTGGTAAAGCTAGTTGGGGACCGAACGTACCAAACAAGTAAATCCGATCTCCCGCTTGATAAGTATCCACCAACCACGCGTATGCCTCCTTCACGTTCTCCCCGACATTCCTATAAACATAGCACCAATTTGTCAATCATAATGTATGAAAGCAACGAACCGGGCAAGTGCCATTTCAAGTCTACTGGAGGTCCACCTTTTTATTCGGTATGATAAAGTTGGATCGCCGTCGGTATAATGTGCACCTATGCCCATCTTATAGATTTTCTGCTGCCTGACCCCAGGGTCATTTGCCGTAGGTGACTCTGCGACGTCGTCGAACAATTTGTAGACATTTGTATTCTGCGAATAGACTGGTCAGCCGTGCACCGTCGCAACGCACGCAAAAAATCACCTTGTCCCCAGGTTTGTTAGATGTCCCATCAATGAAGACAACCAGGTTCCTTGGGTTGACTTCACACACGACTCCCTTAGGCAGGCAAGTCGCACACTGGGACGGAGACGTTGAAAGTGACATTCTGACTTGTAGCAGGTATCTAGTGTGGGCGAGGCTCGTCTTTATGCAAACATGCTGTTCCCGCAGACCATGAAGAAGTTCTACAGCAATGAACAAATGAATTTGGCGTTCCAGTGGCACCCTAGATCTCTGGTGAGTACATCGCACTAACGTTTCCTATCGTAGATATGTTCCAACCTGATATGAACTTTGAACATGCTTTCAACGGACATTTAAAATGAAATCGCACCATGATGCATGAACAGCGTTGACAATAACTTGAAATACATATTGTATATTGTACGAATTCCTCGGTAACAGTGCGACACTTCCAATGGTACAAGTGTTGGATGTAGAACATTAAACTTGGTATGTGAAAAGGAAAAGCCTTATGTGTCTGTGGCCTGGGTTTGCTGTCGTGCTTACAAGGGTCCAAACTGCGGCATCATAGATTTGATAAGTACCCGCCGCACTGAAAACACGAGGTGACGAAACATGCACATACAATGCCAACGCATGCGATCCTTTCGGTAATGCGAACTAGAGTTTCATGGCTAGGTTCTTGTTGATGGTGAGTTGGATGGCGGAGGACTGTCACGTGCCCAGTTCACAGACGATAGCCCAGGTCGGCCATCATTGGCACACCGCGATAATCTGCTTGTCAGGAACCTTTTCGTCTGTGTCCAAGGAGAGGGAGGGCTCAATCAGGATTCCCACCACTCCGTTGGTGAGGTCGCATGATACATGAGGGTACGCACTGATGAACTAGGTAACGTTGTACCTGAAAACCAAAATCCAGTAGTATGCATAAACAAATACGTCTGAATCCGACTACTCACACGAGTCGAATAACCATCTGTAGTGACTCATTTCAATTTTTGTTGGTCCAGTTCCGCGTTAGGACGTGCTAGTGCGGGTGACATTGTGTTGTCGGGGTGAGGAAGGCGAGACTCTCGTTGAAAAAATAAATAAAGATGAACCGACGCAAAGAGAATGGCATTGCAGTTTGGGAGATGAGGATGTATCTCATGGTGAAGGGGTAGGTGCTAGTCATTCACGATATCGACGAGAACGTGATCAGAGGGGCTCAGTCAGAGATAGGACGCACGATGTTGGCCTATGTATATCATTGCAACCTCTCAACGAGAGGCGAGCGTTGTGAAGACTGTGGTCGAGCGTGGGATTATTTGAAACACGATTGCTTGAAATTTGTATCCCTTTTCAACATCGCGAGTTCCCAAATTATCTGATAAACCCCTTGTAAACCCTTAGCAAATGACTAATAACCGCAAGCGTCATAATTAGTTTATATCGATAGGCGTTGTGCGCCATATGTGCGATTCTGCCAGGCGTTGGAGAATGATATCAGCATGCTACAAAGTAGTGACTTCACCAAGGATATTGTTCATTTGCAGGACCCGTCACCGCAGGACCTGTCAGGCATACACAGAGATCCTGTAAATATGCACTAACAATAAAAGAACTGAACTGATTGTTAATGTATGTCGCACTGCCAGTTATTGGGAACGACTTGAAAGATCACAAAGCCTCATAATAGTTTATATTGATAGGCACTATGCCCCACAAGTATGATTCCGTCAGACATTGGAATATACCGATCAGTGTGCTACAAAGTGCCAACCTTAGTAAGGATGTTGTTTGTTAGTAGGGCACATCACTGCGAGTTTCATCAAACACATGTAATAATCTCATAAATACTTGCCAATAGTAACAAAAGGATTGGGTTGATCGGCAATGTATGTCGCACCACTAGGTGTTGGGGATTCCTAAAAAGCTTCTCGGGATCTTATAAGAGCTTTATCATGGTCAATATTCTTGGGGGCTCTTAGAAAGCGGGGGATGGATGATGGCATTCCGCAAAAAAAGTATTCATGTCATTCTTTCTAATTCCACATATGCACGAGACAATTTCGTGAATTGATATAAGATAAGCAATGCACTCATTTTATGTACATAATACATTATAATACTGTCTTGCAATCGCTGTCAGAGATATGGGTGGTCAAAAGAAGCATGAACATTTCAACACTGAGAATAAAACACTTACCCATGTCCTCAAGGAATCTTAATGTGACGTTGCTCATGTGCGGCGCCTCTTGAATGAAGCAGCGACAGAGCCCGTCTCGATGGGCGGATGGCTATGAGTGAGCCCGGCACGCGGACCGAAAACTTCCCTAGAAGACCTCAGGATCTGGGAGGAGCGGGTTAACATCACTTACTTGTTCCACCACCACAGGAGATCATCCATGAATTCTTTATCGTCCAATTCCATTGTTTTGAACCATTTCAGGATCAGACTGTAAAAAACGGTGAGGTTGAGTCATCAGGAAATCAAGGAGAGTTAGATAAAGGTTTATATATTATTCTCATACATGGCATGTTCATTTTTATTTGTCATTATGATACAATAGTAGATCAAGTTAAATATTCACTGGCAGGCTAGATAGATGATTGTCACTCTTTATTACATTTCCAATGTATGCTAAGATCTATCAGACTCAAATTATCTGGTCATATTTACCAATAGCCAAATCATTGCTATATATTATATGTCCTATAAAATGTCTCACTCAAATATAATCTGATCATCTGCATCTTCAACAACCTTGAAAGATGTGCCTGATCAGAAATATCATAGAGCACATGGTATGTTCAAGTATGTCTGAATGTGGTTGTTTGGTCATGTCCACCAATAGCCACAATCATTGCTATATATTATATGTCCTATAAAATGTCTCACTCAAATATAATCTGATCATCTGCATCTTCAACAACCTTGAAAGATGTGCCTGATCAGAAATATCATAGAGCACATGGTATGTTCAAGTATGTCTGAATGTGGTTGTTTGGTCATGTCCACCAATAGCCACAATCATTGCTATACATTATATGTCCTATAAAATGTCTCACTCAAATATAATCTGATCATCTGCATCTTTAACAACCTTAAAAGATGTGCTTGATCAGAAATATCATAGAGCACATGGTATGTTCAAGTATGTCTGAATGTGGTTGTTTGGTCATGTCCACCAATAGCCACAATCATTGCTATACATTATATGTCCTATAAAATGTCTCACTCAAATATA
>JBBPUM010001056.1:0-11115 GCA_038094695.1 Chiua aff. virens | reverse complement strand
GGACTATGGTATCTCTGGGTTGGTTACCCAGAGGGCAGTGGACGAGCTCATAGAAATGGGTGCTGATGAGGAACTTTACCAGTTGCTTGCTAACGAGGCCGACAACGAATAGAATTGATAGACTCTATGGCTACTACACTTGACTAATTAATAATCACCTTTGATTGGCTGGAAAGACGGTCCGTACTCCCGGCCAAACTTCATCCCACTTCGCGAGGTGGAAGAGGTGACTTTCACGCAACTTCATTCAAACGAATTGACACGAGTTGCGCCACAAAACACACTTCGCTTCACTTCAATTCACTTCGCGGCAACACTACTCTCAGCAACGGCTGCAAGAAAACATCTACGCGCCATGTTCGTCACCACTCCTCCCTATACATGGGTGATTTTATTCCAGAGCATAAGGTTATCAGGACGATCGGGGTTGTAATATGCACTGGCAATGACAGAGCGAGCGAGGATGGATTAGGTTTGAATTCATATGTACTAACTACTGAATTCCATTCCTTGACACGAGGTTGGCAGCCACCCCAGTCGACTTTCCGCGGCGAACGAGGCTGGCAGCGGTGACCAAATATACTCTGCCCCTGTACAAAAAATATAACCCTAATCTAGAACTACATTTCTTTATGCTAAACTACGAACTCCGCTGCTGTGGCTGACGTTGTTTACAAATGTTTTCTTGCAGCTGTTGCTGAGAGTGCGAGGAGGATCAAGGTTGTGCTAGGTTTGAATTAGTTCATAGCCACTCGGATTTCTCCTCACCTACTGAACTAGGATATCGCCCCTCACACGAATAGCAACGGTGTGTGGAATCGGCGTGGACTGTCACGGTTAACAGAAACCTTTTCAAGTATTACAGGTAGTGTCAACAAAGTAACACATACTCAGCGTAAGTATCATACGGAAGTTGAATACTAGCCTATTTCCGCGAAAAAGCTAGGCCGGAACTTTTGGCTCCTTTGGCTCCTATTTTTCTTACTCGCAACGCATCCTTGATCAATCTGATGGGTGCAGCACATAGTGACCTAGGTCGCTGGCCCACAACTCGGGGGCCGGGGCAGAGGGCTTCAAGAAGACTTGCAGTATGGAACCCTGACCCTCGGCGCTCTTTCGAAGCGAGAACTTGAAATAGAAACACACTTCCAATGGGTGAGTTCTTCTTACTTGATCGATATCCGAGTCACGTCTGTGGGCCATAATTTAATATCTTGCATCGATCGAGAGATTATTGTGCACATGCGGTTGAATACTGCGCATCCATCACCCTGTGAGGGTACTTAAAATCTCCGCCCGGTCATCTGCAGGCTCTGGCACTTTTATTGCAGGGACCCTATCGATTCTCTCTATCATTCCCACCTGACAGACCATGCCCAATTCTGTGCTCAACCCTCAAGTTTACTCCGGTCCTAGTAGCAAACTCGTCGTGTCGTTTGATATCGGCACAACATTTAGCGGCGTTTCGTACTGTGCCCTCAGACCAGGCTCAGTCCCTGAGATTTTCGGTGTCAACAAGCAAGCTCTCCGTTTGTCTTATTGTGACTGACACTCACCCTCCGCAGGTTTCCTGGGCATGATAACACCAATGGCAATTGCAAGATCCCATCTCTCTTGTACTATGACGAGCATGGTGATCTCAAAGCTGCCGGCGCTGAGGTGCTTGTGGAAGCCAACGTACAAGCCGCACAGGAGAAAGGATGGACAAAAGCTGAGTGGTTCGTTTCCAGTCGCACTGATGCATTTGGCCTCGGTCATGCTTATGAATCCAACCCAGGTGGAAGCTTCATCTCTGCCCAAAACATTTAGCCTCGTCCATTGATGTAAAAGATGGTCTCCCCCCACTCCCACCCGGAAAAACCGCCGTCGATGTCCTAGCTGATTTTATCAAGTATCTCTTCCAGTGTGCCAAGACCTATATCGAAGAGCATCATCCATTCACCTGGCCATCCTCCGAAGACTCTATCGAGTATATTTTTACCCATCCAAATGGCTGGGAGGGAATACCACAGCAGCTATACCGTCGATCAATCGTGCATGCTGGTCTGATTCCTCTTGAGGGACAGTCTCGTGTCCACATGCTGACAGAAGGGGAAGCAAGTCTTCATTTTTGCGTCCCGAATCTTCTCAACTCAGATGCGGCCAATCAAGCTGGCCCTCAAGGGGTCGTCATCATCGATGCTGGTGGTGGGACCGTTGACTTGAGCATGTTTTCAATGACGACTGACCCGGTGTCCTGCAACGAGACCGCTCCACCTGAATGTACGCAAACGTCGAGAACCAATGGAATTGTGCTCATTCCTCGATGACTTTCAGGTCGATTGCAAGGTTCTATTTTTGTTACTCAACGGGCTCGAGACCTTTTGCGAAGTTGGTAACCTATCCTTCGTTACTTTATCACTATAACTGGCCCAAAAACACAGAAAAACTGAATGGTTGGACTCACACCAGTGATGAAGAGATTGACGAATTTACCCGCGAATTCGACTCGTCTGCGAAGTTGGTCGTAAAAAATGATCAAGAACCGGCTTTCGTTAGAGTCGCTGGTCGTCGTTACACCAATGCAACACATGATATCAAATTTGGGAAATTGCGATTATCGGGGTAGAATTTAGCTTGCTCGCTCTCCTCTTCACGGTCGCCTGACTCATATTCCCCAGTGAAGAAGCCACTGGCTTATTCGATGCTTCTATCGATGCCATCACTAGCGCCTTTGAGCAACAAGAAAAGCATGCTATGATCCCCACCACGGTGGGTATTATCTTCCTGCAACGAATCGTTGCATTTATCTTTGTTTCTAGGTGGCATTTCTCGTCGGTGGACTTTCAGCAAACGATTGGCTGTGGTCTCGGCTCCGGTTGTACTTCGAGGGTAGGAACGTCAAGATTTATCGTCCGGACAACCACGTGTATGTACCTGATGAGTACTGCTTGAAACAGAGGTTTTCTGATGTCTCTGGCAGCAATAAAGCGGTCGCGCATGGGGCCGTTTTATCTCACACTGACCCTAAAAATCATTTGGTTGCTTCGCGTGTTGCACGAGCAACATACGGCGTGATCTGCGCGCTCCCTGTCAAGGAAGGTGACAAAGAGCACATTCTTAGAAAGACCTCCTGGGAAGAAGACCCCTCAGGAGATCGTTACGTCCCAGGGTTCTTTGAGGCAAAGCTTCACAGGGTAGGCCCCTTCGATAAATCCATTGAGAGGTGATAACAATGAACTGGTCTCATGGACAGGGCGACCGAGTTAGCAAGGAGATGGAGTTTCGTGAATCGTTTTCACTTATAGAGAGTGCTCCAGAATACTTCGGCGCTCAGACCGTGCGCCTGGCGTGCTACAGAGGCAGCGCATCAGCTCCACGGTGGGTAGACCAAGATCGCGGTGGGTCCTATATTATGAACCTCATCGTCTTCATTCTGATGGCTACCGTTGCAGCATCCTTCTCCACATTCTGTACTATTCGGGTTGACCTAAGCCAGGCGATCAAAGATTTGGTCGAGAAGACGGCTTCTGGCCAGGTTTGCTACCAACTGGATTATACTGTGATCGTACACTTCGGCTTCACAGAACTCAAAGCCTTCTTAGGCTGGAAGGCAGGGGTGAGTTATGGTTTCATACCGCTTACTTGGTACCATTACCGACACGGTACCATTTTCAGCGAGGGAGATCTCAGGTCGAAGAAAAGTAAGTCCCAGTGAACTTGCCTCTCCATGCTAACCCTGATGCGCGCATCAGAGTTCCGGCGACTGTCTCGTTCTCTGACGAATGAATGGCTACTGTTTCCGGCGTTAAATGACGCTGCTGGTTCAGCATTGTTCGGTTTTTTTCGTTGAGGTCCTCACGTTCCCGCCGGAGATATATACCTGCCTATAAGTACTGTTGCATATGACCTCGTAGACGGTGGTCACTAGATTATGTTACATACTCGGTCTACAAGGTTATGGTTCTCCTTGCTGTTTTCAGGATTCTTGAGACTGTTAACTTCACTATTGTCACTGGGGTCTGAGATCGTCCAGCTCCGAGTCGCTTGAACGGTTTCAGCCTCATTGAGTTCCTCCACACTCCTACTCGCGTTGCATTTGTCAAGCAAGGGGCAAACGTCACTAGTCGGTCCATAGAACCGACCAAGTGTCCAAAGATTCGAAGAGGGCATCATTAGAGTCTGAGAGACAAGTGCCAGCCCACACAGATAAGTGCACATATGCTCTAAGACACGCCAGGGGAGCTATTAGGACGTTGCCAATGTCCCTCCTGATACTAGGTTCATCGACGAGTCAATGATTATCATTGACAGTGAATTCCTGCGTTGTCTGACATGGTGAACAGATCGCACGATCTGATAGGGTCAGCTAAATGCCAGTGAGCCGATGGATTGGCGCCAAGTCTGAACTGGAGGCTTCCCCTGGGGAACGCCTCGACTTGAACAAGACACCCATAGTCACGACGAGTAAGGGTGGTAAGGTTGTGGTGGGCCTGTCTGGTGGTGATGACAGCACCATCACCATGAACCACTCCAGGCTGACGACAAGATAAAGAAGAAAGGTGTAAATCAGTCAGAGATCCTCAAGTGGACATGACAGCAAAGCCCGTGTCAAGAGTGAGCTTAAGAACAAGGGGAGTGATTACGCACAAACGAGCCCAGCCAAGGCCTGTAGAATAATGGGCCCATTGACAATGCTCGGTCCACACTGCCAAAAAACAACCGCCATATATAGCCCCAGTGGAACGCGGAAAACCACAATCATCATACTGTTGCTTTGGACGCGAGAGCAGGGTCAAACAGTATTAGAGGCCACTGACAGTGAGTGGTATGACGTCGGGTCACAATTTTATCTGCTTTCTGAATGCAAGGATCATTCAACATGATTAAAGGCAACAACTTGGCGACTGTTCAGTATTATAGCGCTGAATAGCGAACGTATGATCTTAGTTCTGGGTAGATCCGAGTCGCAATACCAACGTCACGAAGAAGTACAGAAGATGTGCTGTGCAGGATTGAGCTCAGCATTCTCCAACCGATTTTGGATAAATATAACCTACATATCAATGATCATATCTTTCACTCAAGAACTGCCAGTGGATAGTGCAGATGAGAAGCAGTTTTATTATTTGTCTAAATATCGCTGTCACTGTCAATGCAGACAACCTCAACGTAAGACGCTTACCTCGAAGGTGACATACAACACTATCTTGCGCAAGCAGACCAACTACACAACTGATTCGTGCAACAAGATGATAAACACACTTTTCATAGAAGACCATTTAAATTGGCTTGATCTTGAAGTGGAGAGAAATAAGAGAGAAAATCAGACACTAGGGAGTGGTTAGCGGATGCATAAAAGAAAACATAAACGAGTACCTTCAAATCCTGCACCAAATAGTAGAACACCCGCAGTCCTTCCGGGTCTTCACTGTCCTGGATATCAACCAGGGAGCCGATTTTGGCGGTCTACTAGTCATGAGCACGGATATTCACTGGTCTGCATGAAACCAACCTCAAAGGCAATGTGGTCATTTCCGATACGGATTTCAAGCTCTTGCTTTCCGACGATGTTCTTTTTGGGCCAGTTGGTGTCATCTTCTCTGCATCAGGGATAAACACGATGACAAACTTGCAAGACGGAAAGCTTACTTTGTGATTTCACTCGCCTCTACGACGCGCTTCAGTTCTTTGACTACGAGAGGGCCAACCCACACTGAAAATGCCCCATAAGCCATGGGTTACAACGAAGCATATGAATAACGCACTCTCTTTGCGGATAAGACTGTCGTTTCTGTAATTTGAGTTGTTTGCGTATCGCAAACGACCGTGCGAGTACTCGAACTCCAGGAATTCATGCCCGTGTTTGCCTGAGTGACCCGTGCTGCATAAAAGGGTGAACCATAGGCCCCCTAGACAATGTCAACACATACTAATATCTAAAAAACTCGTCAGCATCCCGCATGTTACACAACTCAGATGTGCATACCTCAGGTAGAATGGGTCATTGTCATGTGAGCTCATGGTGGATCGATGTTGAAAACGTTTTTGAGCGCGTTTTGCTTCAGCCTGGGATCTGACTAAGTCGGAATTTCCCGGATCGAAAAGAAATTCCATTTACTTCTGCTACAGTACTACTGTACACCTGCGTGGATATGTTAGTTCGTTCGTCACGAGCACCGTGGGCAGTGTTGGCGAGATGCACCCGGTACAACAGCAACACGTCGCTGTAGGTTTTGTGTTTTCCGCTACCAAAATCTACACCCAACTCCCTACACAGACCTGGATCACCTCCCTCGACGCCGCCAACGGGCAGCAACCATGACGCGCCCGTCGTCCTATCTGAATCCGACATCGCCGCTATGGTCATTCCCGGCCGAGCACTCTATCCCCCCACCGTCATCCCCCGCACGCATGGCGTCCCCGTCGCCGAGGTACACCTCCGTGCACACCACCCGCACCCGCTCGACCTCTTCGCCCACGTCGCTGGACACGCTGCGAGTGCCCTTGGCATCCCCGCCACGCGCCCAATACCCCTCCCTACCCAACGCTCTATGTGGACCGTCCTCCGCGGCCCGTTCATCCACAAGAAGAGCCAGGAGAACTTTGAGCGACGCGTGCACAAGCGCGTCATCAAGGCGTGGGATGCGGATCCGGTTGTCGTGGAGAGATGGGTGCGTTACCTGCGGAAGCATCAGATGCCGGGGGTGGGTATTCGGGTCACGATGTGGGAGAGGGCACCGTTGGGAGTCGGCAAGCAGATATATGAGCAGGCAATGCAGAAGATTCGGCCTGACCCTGAGGAAATCAAAGCGTTGGCAGAAAAAATTGTGGAACAGGAATTGTCGGCGACTGGCGAGTCACCCTCTGAAAAAAAATCGACCCCCTCGTAGCTGGGCACCTTTCGGGCTGATGATCTCGTTATTCTCCTCGGACATGTATTTGTCATTAATAATGCTATCTAGATTTTAGACCCGCATCCCTCGTGGCGTGAACTTTGGAGTACTGTGTCTATGGGTATGGATATAACAAAACGGTGAAGCTCAAGTCGTTGGGAGCCTGTTGCACCACTGCCAGCTTACGGGATACGCCGTACCTTAGCCCTCGGGGCCGAGTATGTCGCTCAGGCTTTCGTCGGTGGTCCTACTACTTGAACCCGAGTCATACTTGTGCATTTCCGACCATTTACCATCAGCACGATCCTCATGTAAGCGAGGCGAAAGTGAGGGCCAAGTCTGTCGCGAAGAACGGGTTAGGTGTCTGAAAATGGTATATCTGATTCTTCACCATCCAGTAGGGCGGACGATGCATAATCAAGGATTGCAGATTTGTGAGAAGACATCACTCATCTCAATTACGTGCAAATTACAAGGATGTCCATCATAGCATCTACGATCACCGCAGAGGGTCAATTCCGTGAGAGCAGACCGAGGGATGGAAATCAATATTGAGAATATCAAGAGTGTCTAGAGTGCGTAGATTACGAGCATTTACGTCATAGACTGAAAGCGCCTGTCACACAACGTCGCCTCCAAAAGGGACGGCCTGAGCTTGTTCATCGTCTCGGGTTTTATGTACCACCTGAAGGGCTCGGAGGGCATGTGGACGAACAAAAGCGCCGTTCCTCGAGCGACGGCAGAGATACTATGGTGCGCCAATGGTCGACGTCTACGAGACGATCCTAAGCTCGAGTTGGCGTAGGCCTGTCATGAGTGGAATGGCAGAGAGGTGACGCTCGAGAGTAAGTCTCTTTACTCCCCCGATGAGTAGTAGGTGCACCTCGGTGTTCATTGCCCAAGGGGACGAATCGCGTGCTATTAGCGAGGATCAAAAATCTCCCTGGGTGGCTTCCAGCGATCTGAAACAACAGCTCCTGACCTAGCTTGAAATTTACGATGAAATGACATGCTGCGCTTGGCACCTGGTAGGGGGCCTCACTTCGAGTCGAAAGTTACGGGTGACATTCACAAAGTATTTGCACACAATGCAAAGTCTAGCGTACGTCTGGGGGTGCCAAATATGTTAGAATATGAGGAAATAAATCTCGTTTGATATAAGAGGCACGTACGTTCGGTCCCCGTTTCGTAGGTCTGGGGCTGGGATAAGATAGGGAGTAATAGCAGAGAGAGAACCGGCTCAGTGTGGCATGTATATTGTGGTTGTAACCAAGCTCAATTGCTTCACCGACTTGGTCGAGTGTGGTGCAATCGATATGTATGTAAGTACCCGACGAATCGATCTGAAGATGGCAGCTTAGCCATGACGTCCAAGATTCCTGGAGGACAATCTCACGTGTGGCACGGGCTCAAATCGTCCGAGTCGACGGTCAAGCTTGGAAAGATGCGTTTATTCTTTGAGCAGGAAAACACATTACGGGCCTTTACAGCAGAAAACTCTACAAATTAGGGCAAACGGTTCAGAAATTATATACAAGTACCGGTATAAAAGTACAAGTTTCCATGGAGTTAGCGAAAGAAGTGAGCGATGCGATGGTAAAGGCGTGAGGACAAGAAGAAAGAGAAGCAGAGCAGAGCAGAGGAGCGGAACGGAACAGACGTGAGTGACGTCCGGGATCACGCGTATGATTAAATGGTAAGTTGCTGAACGCGGCGGTAAATTTCATCGTCTAGAAAAAAGTCATCGTCCCCCTCTATATGTGTACCTTGGTGGCATGCGGCAGCGTGCTTCCACCTGCAGGACTGAGTTCGAGAGATTGTGGCGACCTTGCTGGGTACTTACCAATAAAGTTCTTTCACCTGCGATGCATTGCTCAGCTAAATGATTGTTCCAGCTAATGTAGAATGCATTCAGGTTACCTTGATGTCTATATTCTTGATACTTTCTACGAGTATCCATTTCTTGCACTTGTGGCATTTTCCTTCCTGGATGTTTTTGCGCTCGTTCTTGCCAGCATTTTGACGCTCGATTGTCCGGAATGCGATAGGAGGAGAGAATGGACGCGCAGAAACAGAGGAAATCCCTTGGAAAGTTAGATGGGAACTGCTCGTGCACAGAATAGACACATACCGTGGGCGTACTGTAAGTGGTAGCTGAACACGGTGCTATGTTAGTTTCTAGTGGATGAGGCAGACGACTCTGTTAGATGCGGTGAGTTGGCGTGGTAGATGCATCATTAGCGACGTGCCACTTGTATGCGGAGAACTTCATTGATAACCAGTTCACCTCGCCTTTACCACCCCGAGAAGGACTTTCGATACAGACTGGGCAAATGCCGGCTTTTGTGGCTCCACATCCCTTGACAAAACGAGGTGTATACAAATCCAGCGCATCTCGTGGTGCGTTGTAGACCCCTGCCACGCGCTTAGAGTCACCCGAAAGTAGAGGAAACCTAGGAGAGAGGTCAGTTGTTATCATTCATTTCATTTGTGAACACAGCGGACTCTTCGTTATCCAGACGCAGGTACGAACTAACTGGGAAGCGCAGGTAGAGAAGGGGAAACTGTGGATGATGGGGTATATTAGTTGGGAGTCTTCGCGTCAATGTCTTGAGAGTATCATTGGAACTTGGTCCTGAAGCGCTCGGAGATCTCCTTTTCTGGCGCTTGGTAAGTGTCTTGTCGACGTCACTACCTCGTGGTTCAGAAGTTCTCTTCCGCTTGGTGCCCTTCGCAGGCTGGTATTCCGAGTCGCGAGAAGGAGAAGAGCCCTGAGAAGATGGGCTAGGAGAGGATTCTCTTCCGAATTTGCGGGATGGTCGCATATCGGATGGCCTTGATTTACCGCGTCTGTGGGTGCCAGTGGGAGAAGTAGGGGGTGAGCTCCTTCGGGAATCGAGCCCACACCGCGCGGGAGATCCGGGACTCGGAGATGAGAGGGGGGTAAGATCCGAGATATCGGAGGCGGGCGATGATCGATCTTGAGATTGAAAGGCCGAAACATCAGGAACATCTTCAGTACTCGCAGATTCGTCCGCCGCTGCAGCAATAAATCTTTCCAGTAAGGAGACTCGGCTCACGCTGTCCTCGGAATCCTGGGAAGGCAAGTCAAAGCAGGTTCTGGATAGGGCTCCGTCGACATGCGAAAATATTGGGGAGACACAGAACGAAGAGTAAGTATCCGCTCGGGCGATGGGGGAAATTTGAGCATCGGGGCTGATCCATTCCCGGGGGAAATCGCCAGTAAACTGTCGCTCGAAGGGAGCGTGTGATGATTCCTGAGAGGGAGGAGACAGCTCCGGGTAGACCAAAGAGGGAACTTGTGACAACGATAAAGGGCTCGGGGACAACGCCAATGGCAGGTTTCCCAGGGTGATGAGGGAGCGTGGTGTACTTGCTGTTCGTGGGTATGCATCCCCACACACAGGAAAATTAGACCACGGCAGATGGGTGCGTGTATGCACTCGATCGGGTGTAGATGACACCGAAAAAAGTTTGGTAGTGTCCTGGGTGTTATAGTATGTGTAGTGTAGACCACCGGTGCCAAAAGCATCGAAAGACATCGGAATTATTTACACTGCTGGCAAATGTCAGTGGATGGACAGACGTTGCAACGGTGGTTACCTGTCGAAAGCACTTGGTCGACTGGGAGAAGATATCAGAGCGGGAGATAATCAGCACATTCGCGGAAATTGAAACTATTCAGCTCCGACTCAACCGGCATGTTGTGCCGCATCGTTTCCCCAGACCACCACGCTCGTTACACAACTGAAATGCTTCCATTGAATTTACTCGCTTCGGGTGTCCTTTTTCTCGCGTCCATTCAGCACGTCAAGGCTTCCGCGCTGACCACCATCATTGCACCCAACGAACGTCTCTGTTTTTACGCCGACGTGGACAAGGCAGGAGAGAAAATTGGGGTAAGTAGTCCTCCTTAGCCAGACGTTCGATATACTGACTTGAATACCTAGTTTTACTTTGCGGTACGTGTCCACTATGCACGTCGAACTCGCTCATTAATTATTGCACTAGGTCCAAGCGGGAGGCTCTTTCGACATCGATTTTGACATCAAAGACCCCAACGAGAAACTACTTCTCGATGGACAACGCGAACGTTCAGGAGACTATGTCTTGACTGCGAACACCGTCGGAGAGTATGCCTTCTGCTTCGAAAACGACATGTCCACGTTGACGGACAAACTGCTTGACCTGGATATCATGGTGGAGAGCGAACCTCGAC
>JBBPUM010001055.1:0-11119 GCA_038094695.1 Chiua aff. virens | reverse complement strand
CCTGATTATGAAAAATTGGAACTGCATGATATTGCGTTGGGAAGTGTTCTCGATATGGTCTTGGATGCAAATGACATGGCACAATACACGAGGAAGAGAAGACAATATATTCACAGATAATTCACTCACATTTCATATATTTTTTCTGTCATTGTGTATTTACTATCGGGTCTTACAACGATTGGTGCAAAACGCTGATGCAAATAAGACGCACAGGATCAAACACATGCCGTCCTTGTGACGTAGCCGTGAATCCCAAACATGGCGCCCGACGGAGAACAACACAAGGATGGCAGCTGGCGGGCTATGTTACAGTCAAGACACGATCCACAACACTGAAGCAGCTGGGAGTCAACACCATGGCACACCGCCAGGCAAGCGAGCACACGACGCACATCGCCCGCACACAATGGCAAACCAAAGGGCACCCTCCTGACGCTCGGAATGAGGGTGAGAGAGCTGTGACACTGCGAATGGCGTCGATTGAGGGGGAGAGGGCGTGTGCAAGCATGCATGGCCAGACCGATTGACACCGACCGACAACGAAAACGGTCAGTGCGTCACGATAGTTGATGAAGACTCACCCAGACACCCTCCAAAGTTGATAGGAGAGACCAGGGGATGGATAACGCAATGAGTGGCGCTCGCTATGGCTCGGAACAACTTGAAGCAAGAATGCGGCCGCTAGCTGGACAGCAGCAGGCGCGACACAGCAAAAAACAGTATACTTGCAGTAGTCTGTCGAGTATGTCATGGTCATCTTGGGTTCAAAAGATGCTCATACTAGTCTCTAGGGACACCGGCAGAACATAACGGCGCTGACACATGTAGTGGCAGAGACAAGCCATTCGTGATGAATGTGCAGGCTTCCACCCGATGCGACTACAAATCTTTACCATTGTAGTATGTGAAGAGTTGTCTCTGCTGTATGTAATTGACGTGGTTTCATCTACTAGCCGAGATTGTGACCTCCAATACTCCCCCTCAAGCGAAGATTGGGTAGCTAAGTAGAGAAGAGATTTGAATAAAAATGGAAAGTACTAATCCACCCACAGAAATATCACATGCCCTGTAATCATCGCTACATTACACACTCGTAGACGATCGAGCCGTGACAGACCTAGGGTCACACATCTGGAAGGTCGGCTTCAGTGGAGAAGGAAAGCTAAGGGACGTTTTTTATTCTAACACAGCCAACTCTAAGGCTTTATGGAGTTGGAATCGGGCGACAGATCCCTCAGCAAGAGGTGTATACATTTCGTATTTCACGTGTAAGTGTTTCTATGAAATTTGCCTGCTTACCAACCCCAAGTCCCAAAGGGTCATTCTAGTAGAGCATCCACTGCTCTTGCCATATATGAGAGACATAATTGCGAAAGTCTTGTTCGGGAATCTGCAGGCACATCAATACCTTTCATATCCTGATAGCTATTCAGTATCCGCAAGATTCCTTCGGTGTCATTTGTCTCGAGCCATTTACTTTGCCTCCTCTCTGTCGGTTGCACGACGGCCCTTGTCGTCGATTGCGGTCATCTCAAGTCCACTGCACATCTGGTCTGTCGTATCTCTTTACCACTTGCTTTAGACTTACTGCGACTGTTCCCCCAGCTACCATCACCATTAGCCAGTCCACTGTTTACATTACTTCTCCGTATGGTCCTCTCCCACAATATCAACTTGAGCTACCTGAGTGCCACAGGAAAGTCTCAGACACCCTTATCAAAGATATCAAAACACACTGCTGCTTTTTCTCCCCCTCTAGTGATGTCGCCATGTCCGAGTTGGAATTCCCGCATGATTCAGAGGGGGTGGAGAGCATGAGTTCTTCCACCAGGCTTCATGTGATGTCGAAGTCGTATCGCATTCTGGTCAGTCCGAATCTGGTGGCGGAGAAGGCCGTCTACAGATACCTGCCAACATATGGCATCGTGCAAAGTACTAAAGCGGTATATTAATTGTGACGTGCGACTTTGCCTGATACAGCATATAAAGTCTCTATAATGTTTTATAAGCCCTATATATACCCATTATAGTCAATGGGCTCATTAGCCATTGGTAAACTAATGGTCGGCTGAACCTACCTGTGTAGGTTATTGTTATTTTATTGATTTTATACAAATTATATGGCTTGGATGACCATATAAGGGTCATAAAATGTTTTTGCCCTTTAAGTGATAGGCTGCATGAGACACTCAACCGCGGCTAACATCTCCGCATCCTGCCGCATGTAGGGACCCTTCACTGGAGCCTTTTGTGTACAGCGGCTCTCCATTCGAATTGTATACATGCATATATGTAACCCGTCCTCAGAGATGCCCCTGGTTTCTGGGCCAAACATCGGCACGCAATGTACTCAAATTTAATGTGACATGCATACCTCCGGACTGGACCGATCTGTTGGTGATACGCTTGCGTTGAAGGCGCGACATCTGATACCCAGCCCGAGAGTCCCAAGAAACTTTCGAAATCCCAAAGCAAGAATCGTTAACCAAGTACATCTCTCAGTCCTACTACTTTTGAAATAAACAATGCATATATGCACAAATCTCAAGCTTCAAGTGTGTTCACTGTATCAACAGCTCCCAGTGTTCTCCGCTCCTTGAAACTTGTTTGATCGCACCTATGGTTTCAGATCAAGGAATACTTTGTGCTAGATACTGAGAGAAGAAGGCACTGCATACTCAAGTTACAAGACTTTACACGAGTACACATGATACTTTATGGCAAAACGACTCCGCCCTTCGACGCTGGCCAAGGCCTTGGCAAGGTAATGATCACTAATGAAAACATGTTTGCCTCCAACCACGCATCGTTGTCGAGATAAGATACACGGGTCAGGAACTGATGGGCCGCGCGGCCGAGCAAATGTTCCAGAACCTGGTTATCACTTTGGATGGCAAGACAGCGTAAGTCAATGGCAGACAGCGCTTTTCTTGATGTTTTTAGCCGAGTTGCATGGTCACCCGAAGACAATTCAGATCCGAGAGGCTCGTCTATAGTTCAGCTGCGTACACTCGTGCAGATCTCGATCGACCTCGATCGACTTCGCCATACCACGCAGTTCCGTGTTGGGTTTCTCGCAGTGGAGACTCGAGACGAACACGTCACGTCATGTCGTCGCCCTGCCAGGCAACGACAATGATGACGACACAACGAAAAGAATGTTATTGCCATCGTGTATGAGCGGGGGTGTGAGGATGAGGAAAGAACAGTGCGACGATGTGATGATGATGATGACATTGTCATCGACGGGTGAGACGGGGCTGAGGGCAAGGGCGAGAGAAAGGCAACGAGGTTGCAATCGTCGGGTAAGACGAGGGTGGCCTGAGGAAAGGGAAGGGCCACGCGGCGACGACAACACGTGTCGTCGGGTAGGACAAGGGGAAGATGAGGGAAGGCAACGCGACAACGTTCTCGTGTCGTTGTCATCACTGAGGGAAGGGCGAGGGAGGGGCAATACGATGACAATGACAAGGTTCTCGTGTCGTCATCATCATGGGACAGAACAAGGGGAGGGTGAGGGAGGGCAACGCGACCGCGATGCGACGATGATAACGTCGTCGTATTGTCGTTATTGAAGGGACGGCGGCAACGGAGTCGGTACCGCACGCGTCGACGAGATTGACCATAGCGGTGGGGGAAAGGTGAGTCGAGGGGAAGGAGGGCAGGATGGATGACAAGAGGGTGAACGGCGATGTGAGCGCAAGGGAGCTGGGGCTCGAGACCACGTAAATCAAAGGAAGGAGCAACTGCCACCGATACGCGGCCGTCACGTGTCATCGGGGGAGCTCGGGGAGGGGAGGCCTTGATATATGGTAGCCGGGGCGCAAACGAAGTGCCATGGACTCGCGGGCCGGAGCTCAAAAAGGAAAACATTCAAGTGTACTACTATCTTAGATATTAACATTAGCATTAATATTGTATGCGGCAACCGCAGCTCACCAACACACTTCCGGGTCGTTCTGCCGGTGCCAACCCGCATACCGGTGGTCCCCGTACGTATTCACTGGCGTCATCCATGTTCTTTCTATCCCTCGTGTCCCCGTTGGTTCAATAGATCGAAGCAGAACTTGCCGGTGCGTAAGGTGTGTGCTTCCCAAAGAACAAGCTTCCAGATACTACTGTAATACACCAAATATTAGCCGAGCGCCACAGAACACCAACAAGAATGTGGTTGACTTCGGCCAGGCTTAGAATTTCAAATCTTCCACTCAAATCCTGTACCTCATAATGGACATTCATTTCACTTAAGGAGGTTTGAGCTTGTAGACCACATTTTGTTGTGTTGTTAGAAGGTAAGTAAAGTACTTCCTTGTTGTTAGTCTGTTGCTTTACAATCCCACAGAGGATGTGGGTCATGGCGTAGTACAGCCTTTGACGCCCTTTCATTTGGCCATGTCTTGTTCAGGAGCAGAGCCTCGCTCGTCTGTAGATCAATCACCGTGCCCAACGTGACGGCCCGGCCTCGGGAAATGGAACGCCTGTGGAGCGTTCACCATGCGGGTAGCAGCTACGATCGGAGCCACGACTCTAGCTTGGTGGCACATAGGTTATGAAATCTCATATCATTTTTGCCACCTAAGATCTCCCGTTCTTGTTGTCTTGAAAGGTACACTTAGACTGCTGCATGAGCGTCCATGTATGTAATCGATTGCAGTCACATGAGTCCATGGCTACTACCTATTCCGGAGACTAATATGCCCCAGCTATCAGCCGAATGCCACGGACACCAACAAGAACGTGGTTGACTTCCAGTAGGCTTTTTTTTCAATTCCTTCATTATCACGCTGTGCGTCATGATGGACATTCATTCCACCTAGTAGGGCTTGAGCTTCAACTTGTTTGTAGACCACGCTTCATCATGTTGTTTGAATGGGCGTTGGACTCCCAGCCGCCAGCAATCACTCTGTCCCTAGATCCGGTTTCTCCTGCTATATCGTACACGGTTACTGCAGCTCACCAACATTTAGCTGATGCGTAGAAACATTGAATGGACACAACGAGTGTCATCACATAGCTTAGTACAAGGACTGCTTTCTAGATTCTTGGGCCGTTCTGCCGGTGTTCAGCCTGCCAACGGCTATATGTCTTCACCGGTGCCATCCATTTCCTTTTGCAAGCAATCCATCGGCTCCTCTTCTTTATGAGTATCTCTTTACAGCATCCCTATTGCTTTAGATCGAAACCAAGCTTGCCTGTGCGCAAGGTGGTGCTTCCCAAAGAACAAGCGAGATCCTGTCCTGGTACTACCCATTCCGGATTCTACCATACGCCACGGACACCGACAAGGACGTGGTTGACTTCGGCCAGGTTTTTTCAATATCTCCATTATCATACTGTGCCTCATGATGGACATCTGTTTCACTCAGCAAGGAAGTTTAAGCTTTGTGGATCACACTTCCTCGTGTTGTTGGAGATAAACTGAATAGGCCAGAGTGTCACACGGTGATGGATGGCAGGTAAAGTACTTCTCTGCTGCTGCTTTGCAATGCCACGGAGGGTGTACCGCCTCGGTCATGGCATGCAGCCTTTGGCGTTCTTTAGCTTGTCCATTTCTTGTTCGCGAGCAGAGCCTCACTCGTCTTCGGACCGAGCACCGTCCCCGACGATGGGGTCCCGGGAAATGGAACGCTGGTGGAGCGTTCACCATGAAGATGCGCAGCTACGATCGGAACCAGGACCCTGACATGGTGCTGGGCAGACTATGAAATCCCAACACATTTTTGCCGCCCAAGATTACTAGGTTGTTCTTGTCACCTCGAAAGATACGCTTAGGTTGCTTCATGAGCGTTAACGTTAATCCACTCCAGCCACATTAACCTATGCTCAACACGAGGTTCCATCGGTGTCATAAATCCGTTTCTGTGGTTTTATAACACAATCGGTTTGAGCCGAGCGTCTTCTTGTAGATGTTTCCCTTCTCTCGCCCTTCTCACTAGTCGTAAATCCAAACGCATTCAAGTTGATCACCATGTCCTCCGATTCACAGCCACCTCTTCTTTTCATACAATGGAATAATTATCTGTCTCGTATGCTTTTCTGCACTCGTGATGATCAATCTTACAGGTTTCGGTTTTCCTCAGTCATCATGCTCACTACTGCCATATATGATTACAGTAAGCTCTCGCCCCTGCTCCATCATGAGCTCAGATTTATTCATTGTCAGTTTCTGTCTTCCCAAAAGAGGTACAGTTCACGCACTTCTCTCATGCGTACGATTGTTTTCTGACTATCAATCTGAAGATAAACTACATCTGGGTGAGTGCGTACTCGCGGAATTGAAATGTTACTGACACGGAACAATAGAGCAAACGATGGACACGAGTATCAACCTTGTTCATTCTAGTGAGTGCCGAAACTCCAGTACATTGGGATATCCTCTAGCGCAGTTTTCGTAGGTTCGTTATTTCGGTCTACTAAGCTTAGCGTGAGCCTATGAGTGCTGCAACGTGTGTTCTGAATACTGACATAAGCTTTTACTAGGTGCTTTGCCCTCTGTAAGTTAGACACGAACATCGATATGATGCAACTTTGACCATCTTAAAAGATGGGACTTCATTTTTACTTGGTCCCGAAATGGTACGAGTTCCGATCATCAAACAATGATTGGTGGGTTTGCTGACATATTTCATGGTACTGAGATGTGCGTCCTTGGCCTTGATAACACTTACCCCCGTTTTCAGCTGAGATCTTGCTGAGCAGTTGTGAGTTGCTTGAAATTTCCATCCTCCATTTCGTTCATGAATAGTACTTCAAGGTGGATTGGTATATATCATCATGCTATGGTCATATATTCTATTTATTGCCGCAGCTGACGGTGAGTAGTGTAGCTTGGGTTCCAGGATGGAAATTATAATTTGGGTTACAGTCATGATGATCCTTCGCGTGTGGGCAATGTACAATCAATCAAAGCCGATACTTGTCGTACTTCTTGTCTTGTTTTTCATCGAGATCACCTCCACTGTGGCATATTATGCCTTCGAAAGCAATCCAAAGAATTCCATGTGTATGGATAGACGTGCTTCGTGAGATGCACGCCACACTAACCAATTGTTGGCAGTATCGACTCAAATATTGCAAGAATCTCCATATTGCACGTTGGCGCCGCTGGTGCCCCCGCGTAACAAAATTATCCTGGGACAAATGGCTTACGCTACGCAAATTCTCTTTAGTGTGATGTTGTGCACGCTCGCAACTATCCAATTCATGAAGGAGTCGCTTCAAATGTATCGCGTAACGAAGCGGTGGCAGCTCAACCGATACATCAATTTACTCGTCAAGCAGGGCATTGCCTATTTTTTTGCGTATGTTTTGACCCTCGACCCTTTTTTTGTCTCCGCCGAGAGACGCACTGCATAGGACTAATGGCGGCTTCTTCATCAGTGTCGTTCTGCTGAATGTCAGCACCCTTCTCTATAGTTGGGGAGAGACCCCGTCTTTCAATGGGCGGTATTTCTTGGCGGTTTTTTTGGAGAGCGTGCCCGTATTCGTACTTCCCCCTCGATTCATCATGAGCATGCGGGCGTTGCATGAGCATGACGTACAAAGCAGGCGAGCGGACGGGACCGATACCGGGTTTGGCTTGCCAACCCCATTATCTGATCGTGGTGCTATCATATCGAGTATCATATTCGGAAGTCGCACGCAAAACGAGGCTACGGAAAATACCAACGTGGAAGAAGATGCTGGGCAGGATGAGGGCGCAGAAGATATCCAGGAGGTACTAAGGGATGTTGAGTCGGCTTCAAGTCAGATGGTTATCCAGCGAATGGATATGTGATGGGCCTTACGACTCTCGTCAACCATTCTCAAATCTCGGATAGGTACATTGGCGATGTCATTCCACAATAGATGGACGATCTCCTGTCTAATACATCAATTCTGAATATTGATAACGATACAAATGCAAGATCCCAAGTCCAAGGTACAGAAGTGAGATATAAAACTACTGATTCTTCGTCCTGTCGTTGACATTACAGTCGGACGTCGCAGCACGAAATGTGTCTGCTGTGGACTATTTACACCAATGAACATAAATGACGCCAACTTGAGGGGCCGCGGCACCACCACAGAAGTTGATCCACCTTCATATCTCCAACCTGCACTTCCTGAGGTTGGTTGTCGGGGGAACTCTTTGATGACGAATTAGCTCCCGCTGCACATACAGGGTCAGGCCCTTCAAGGTGTTTAACGTCGGACAGCTGCCCTTGTGTTGCCTGATATCATGTCTAGAGTTATCAGACCCTGTGGAATTGAGAGGTGGAACTCGCCTGCAGTAGAGCGGTTTTCAAAGCCAGCCTTCTCAGTTTCCTCCTTTTGTATTCACTAAAAGGAGCTCGTCCCTCCGCAGCCGCCGCTCTCATCTCCGAGTCCCTTCTCCTCAGCCTGCGTATCGTACTTTCGGATAATTTCTGGCCATCCCTCAGGCTTAGTTGAACAGCCTCGAGAAATCCCACAGGAGGAAGAGGGGTGACAAGAGCGCGCAAAAAGGGGTCTAGGTAGTCGTCAGGACACATCTGTGGGTTCGGCGGGAGCTCCGGCGTGTCTTCCAAGGCTTTTTGCGGTACATGAGAGGGATACGTCAAGCCGAGAAAGCCAGTGCCTACGCAGGGCGGTTTGACACTCGCAAGACTGAACGTGATCATATTACGCAGGAGATGAACTGTAGGCGGGTGATAGCGAATACATGTTGCGACCATCCTCCAAAACGTGCGCACGGGGGAGGATTTGGGGCCGAGATCGCGCAGCTTTGTCGAGACGAAGATCTTGGCTACGGTGTGGTGGACCATTCCGTTCGCGGGTGAATGAGTGGTGATAAGTACGGATGTACTGAGGCCTGCATTGCTCCACATGCTGTATTGATTTGCATGAAGCAGCGTGCAAAGTCGCAGTTACCGTACGCGTTTTTTCACGTGGATGAAAATCAACGTCACGTGGAGCTCAAGGGTACCAGAAATGGTAAGTACATCGAGGTCCACGCTTAGAGGTAATCGGAACTTTGAATGGCTGCAGTCCCATCCACACCAAGAGCAAATCCAAGTGCAACAGTGACACCGACAGCGACACGTCTTGCCAGCTCACATGCCCTGCAATCATCGCCACACTACTCCACGACTCGCAGACACTCGTTGTATGGCACCGAGGACCGCGTCGTGATTGACCCAGGGTCACGCATCTGGAAGGTCGGCTTCAGTGGAGAAGGAAAGCCAAGAGACATCTTTTACGCTAACGCAGCCAACTCCGAGTCTCTATGGAGTTGGAGTCGAGCGACCGATCCGTCAGCAAGAGCCGAGGAAGACCGGATGCTCGAGATTAACATCGAGAGGTGTATGCGTTCCGTATTTCACGAGTGAGTATTCCTATGAAAATTTGGTCCTGATCGACGTAATGCGGTGGTCTGCTTTAGATCCCTGCTTACCGATCCCAAGTCACGCAAGGTCATTCTAGTAGAGCATCCGTTGCTTCCGCTATACATAAAGGACATAATTGCGAAAGTCTTGTTCGGGAACCTGCAGGTATGTTTACACGTTTCATATCCAGGTAGCTATTTAAAATCTATAAGATTCCTTCGGTGTCGTTTGCCTCGAGCCATTTACTCTCCCTTCTCTCTGTCGGTCGTATCACGGGCCTTGTCATTGATTGCGGTCATCTCGAGTCCACCGCACTTCCGGTCTGTAATATCTCTTTATTACTTACTTTAGACCAACCGCAGGTATCATAGATATTCGCTGCCCGCCCCCTGTTTCCCCAATTACGAACGACACCATTAGCCGGTTCACGGTTTACATTGCACCTCCGTGCACTCCTCCTCCTGTTTGGCACGTACATCCCCCCTCCATCGAACCTCAGTGGCGTGAACCCCCCAATATCAACTCGAACTACCCGGGTGCCACAGGAAATTCTCACAGACGCCCTCATCGAAGATATCAAAACACGCTATTGCTTTGTCAGTAGCGCACTCGACATAAACCTTCACTCAATGCGTTCCTCCTCTCCTGCACCCGCCTCTGAATCCGATCTTCCCCCCTCTAGTGACGCGGCCATGTCCGAGTCGGAATTTTCACGTGCTTCGGAGGGGTTGGAGAGCATGGGTTCTTCCCAGCAGGCTTCGTCTGACATCGAAGCCGTGTCGCGTTCCGGACAGTCCGAGTCTGGTGGCGGAGAAGGTCATCTACAGATGCTTGCCAACATGTACATGAGACATTCGACTGCGACCGACGTCCAGCTGCGCGTTGTGCCGCCTATCTCACAACAATTAGGTACTGGAAGGGGCACCCTCATCATCCCAGGTTGGATCCGCGAACGTGCAGCCGAAGTCTTGTTTGAAGGCGGCGACGTCGACGAAAGCAGCGTCGCCGAGGTCCTCTTCGAAGCACTTCTCAAGGTTGACCTTCTCTGATCGCACCATACCCTATTCTGACACGTCGAATCCGATAGGTACCCGTCGACCTCCGTAAAACGCTCGTATCATCCATTCTCGTCACAGGCGGCACAGCGATGCTGCCGGGTTTTATCCCACGCCTTCACGCCGAACTGCTACGCGCCGTCGGATCCATGGCAGCAGTGGGGACGTCTCGGCCACGCCAGGGACCGACGCGATCGGGTCGGCCACTCCCCCCAGGGTACGATCGGTATGCGGCACTCCGCCCACTCGTGCCTGATATCGCCATCCTCAACAACCCTGCGCCACCGCCACCCGAGTCCCCGTCCTCACCACGTGCGATGGCCAACGCGGGCAAGGCCCCCGCGTTCGCACCCGCGTCAATGGCCTGGGTAGGCGGGTCCCTCGCTGGGTACGTCGATCATCTCTCTTGTGTGCTATACCGATTGACATGTCATGCAGTGCACTCAAAACAGGTGGTGCAGAAATCTCGAGAGAAAAATGGGACGAAGCGTGTGCGTCTCAGATCGACGACGACGCGATGGAATTGGCACCACCTGCGTCGCCGGAACAGCGGCCGAGAGGGATGCTCCCCGATTGGACGCGGACGCCGTTACCGGCAGGCGCGCCGTCTGCAATCGGATCTAAACCCGTGCTAACCCCACTGTCACCACCTCAGATGGTTGTAGGCGCATGAGATTGTTTATTTAACATGCAGACTGTACATATCGTGAATGC
>JBBPUM010001054.1:0-11129 GCA_038094695.1 Chiua aff. virens | reverse complement strand
GGCACGCACCGCAGTCAACAATTCGTCGGACCCCTACTTATTTTCCTCGGTTAACTCCGACATATCTCCTTTTTTGGAATTCAGTGGCACTTATCAATTTATTTTCAAACTTGGATTTCAACTCGACAATCTTGCAGTCGCGGACGACAGCAAGAAGAAAATTAATCTACCCACAGTCCATTCTGTTTTTTTGTCAGTAGTACTCCGAGCCGCTCTATCGTGGCTAGTTATCAACTCCAGGTCTTCTCCAGCCTCTGAATCTCCCGCTTAGCAAACATCACGTAGATGTCGTACAACTGACCCCAAACCAAACCTTTTTCGGTTCTTTCCACGTTCCTCAGCTGGGTCAAACGGTCCCGACACAGATGATGTGCAGCATCGATAACTGTCTTTCGTGTTTTGGCACTGCTTTTCCATGGCGTCTACAGTGGTCTTCCTTGTTCTCGGCCAACTTTTTAGCCGGTGCCGCCGACATTCATCACGAATCTCTGATACGATCGCATGTCGAGCTGTCAAAGTCACCATATCTGAATCAATTGGTCCTTATCGCATCCTCAATTAAGTTTTGGGTCCGCGCACATCATGCTTACTGAACGGTGTTTTATCTGCCCCGTACTATCTGAATCGGAAACAACTTTCTTCTTATCTTGAAACTTCGGGAATCATACTGAGTTTCAAGGTGCTGTAGTCCGTGGAGCTTCCACAGCGCATCATTCAGTTGAGGCCGGAAACAAGTTCCACGAACGACCTTGCTTGGTATCACGCCAATAGCCCCACATGACTGACCACGAGTTAGCCGGATTTCACGTCAAAATGGCGCAATCCAGCACGCGAGCAACTTGGAAATTCCTACTCCAATCCCGTTGGTTACTATCTCCTCCCCCGGGAAGGGAATATACTCGTCACAAGTCGATCTTGGCGTTGCCGTCGCCATTATTCCATTGGAGCTAGTGTGGGGCAGGTTCACACACTGGATAAATAACGTTGAGGCAGTCCACACAGTTTATGATCGTCCCTCACCCGGAGCCATTCGAGGCACAGATTCAATCATTTAATAAACATGCAGTGTCAATGTCACATCCTGTCCTATACCCTTTCCGATCACCTTGAACGGCTGTGCGCCAGCAAAAATAAACCTACTGCGAAGCAAGATGCGACAAATGAATGAAAACGAGAACGAAGTCCAATGGCTATATCCGAATGGAAGTCTGTCTCAGTGTCTCGATTCAAGCGTCTGGCCAGCGCTCACCTATAATCCACAGCCTCGGAGGTCCAGCTTTTCCGAGTCTCCATACTTGGTAGTACTAAGTTACACAGTTCCCCTTCTGCATTCGAAAACATTCCCCTTACCTTTTCCGCAGCATCGGGCCAGCGGACCTGTGTTACATATCGGATGTACGCATATACCCCACCCTTCGTGCCGCATTGGACAGCCGCATTCGTCAATCACGGTAGCTTTCCGCGCCAAGAAAAGAAGGATATGGAGCTCACCGTCTCGCAAAAGTAATGCCCCCGTCAGGTTCCGAGGACACGCCATCCTCGAGCCTGACAGCTTCCCTCGGAGTTCTGCCCAGTTCGTCGGTCCGAATGAACGCCTGCTAGTGTCCAAAAAGGAGCGTCAATAACAGAAATCTCCCAATTCGTCGAAACCATCACTCGCTGTGCTGGGCATATACCACCTCCAACGCCTCCCACGAACGTGTTGGGCTGACGCAGTAGCACCATGCACAGAAAAGTTGCCAATTCATTATCCGTTCAGAACGTCCTCATTCCGGTGCACCATCAGCAGAAACGTGCCTAAGTCTTGCAGGTGCAATATAGCATGTACTGTTACAAGCCACACTGTAACCCTGAGTCCTGGATGCGAAAACGATCTTTTAGCACTCGAGTTGATCGTACAACCTTACAACACACGGAAAAATATTTAAAGTTTTGTTCTCGCAGGATCGATTGACGTGAAGGCTGTGTCCTCCGTGTCTGAAACCTCGAATTTGCACCATGTCAATCCACCTAGCTGATATCCACATCAACAAAAAATCGATCAGTTACACTCTCTATAATCCTGTTCCACAAGATAGGAAGTTGTCGTACATGTACCTCCAGCCGTGAGTCGCAATAGCGATCAAGCAGTGTAAATATCACCGTCCTGAACAATGCCCTCTTCAATAGCTTTGATGTCTAAGCCCATCTCAGTCTTGTAACCGTTATAACAGCAAGGGTGAACATACGAAGCGCAAGATGCAGCGAGTGGAAACGGGAACGAGCAAAGTTGGCTATGGGTGGACTCAGCAATCAAGGCAACCTGTGAATTTGGGAAATTACTTACCCATGGCAATCCACAGCCTCGGATGTCCAGTCTGTCTCCATATGCCCTGCAACTCCCCTTCTGCATCCAAACCCCATATTTTCCCGACCTTGGCCGCAACATCTGGTCCACAGACCTCACTTATAGAGGTGCGCACTTCTCCGAACCTTCAGCATTTGAAAAAAAAGCCACATTAATCGGTAAGCCAAGATAGAAAATCGTGACCCAGTCAGCCCAGTAAGCAATGGCGCTACTCACCCCGTCGCAAAAATTATAATATCTCCCTCTAGCACGGCTCCATCCTCAAGCTCAATGCCTTCTCTCGTAAATCTCTTGATAGAAGGACTACCTTTGACCTTGATAGCCCCATTGATTATCTCGCCGCTGGTGCCAGTGTCTAACTGATTGATGAACACCTGTCATACGCGAGACGTGTAGCGGTATTGCTCACCGATGTATAATCCCCCGCCCCTTTCGAATATCAGTGCTGACAAACCTGCTTCGTATGGACCGAGCCAGGTCTTAAATCCAACTTTCGCCAATCCGTCGAGGATCTCTCTATTCATTAAGGCAGTTCATGCGAAAGGCACGCCGAAAATGAGACGACTTACTTGTCCATCGTATTCGCCGCAAGTGCTGTTGATGCTCTCCAGAACAATTTTTGTGTAGGGAAAGGAAACGCTACACTGAGAATGTCCGCAAATTCAATGGGAAAGTCTTCGTTGTACCTCTCTGAGTACGAAATAAGACGAGTCATCCGATCGAATAATATACATCATAAGTGGAAAGTTCAGTATACCTGAGAGATAATAATCGAGAGCATCTCTGGAAATGACGAAGGTGGGTGAACGCTGGATCCTGCGCATGTTAGTGAAAAAAGTTCGTCGGGGGGGACTAGACACGCATACATTGTAACATCACACCCCTGGTGATACAGATCATGTGCTATGTCATGCGCTGTGCAAAAGTCAAGACTCAATATGTGTTCGAAATCGATCCGGAGCAGTGCACTCGAACCTGATGTGCCAGAACCAACAATGATCGCCTTTTTCCCTTGATACTCTGCCGCAGAAGTAAATTGCGTAGAGTGCAGAACAATCCCTCGGTATGATTCCTTAGCATGAAAAGTTGATCCAACAGTGAAGCTGGACAGACTGTGATGACCGACCTTTGCTGGGATGTCGGGTATCTTTGGAAATCCACCCCCCCAACCAGTCGCAAATATAAGGTGCTTGACTGCCATCGTCCTTGCCTTCCCGGCTCTATTGATCGAAACATGCCACATGGTCGTCTCCTGGTTGAAGCTTGCACTGGCTATCGAGCAAGACATCCAAACATTGAGGTCGAGAGCCCTTGCATATGATTCAAGCCAGTCAGCGAGCTGTGGACGATGAGTGAGCATGTACATAAACATGACATTTAAGTACCTTGAGGGACGGGCAAAAGACTGGGAACGTCTTTGGGAAACTAGCAGATCGCGAGAAGAAGGTTCGGTCATGTACGTAGGGAGGATGTACTACGTCAGACTCACTCTAGGTATGGCATCTGGTTAAACCCTACGCCAGTGAATCGACAGGCGACTTTCAGACGACACACATCAACTTACAGATAGTGTTGTGGAGGCAAAGGGTATCGTAGTGTTTCCTCCACTATTGCGAGTTAGCTTAGTGCCGGAATGCGAGACCAGGGGACCTTACATTATCACCAATTCGTTCATTTCTGTCGACAACAAGAGTAGAGACACCAAGACAGGTCAACCTCGCTGCCATCTCGAGTCCGCTGTGGCCGGCGCCTATGACGAGTACCACAGGGTCGCCATCCTCGAAGTTCAACTCGCGTTGGCGTCGGTCCTGCCAGTTATCATGTGCTGTGAGACGTGCCCGAAGAGCACCTGCCTGACAAAAATAACTACCGGGATTGTCTTGCATTCTCCCAGTGGCTAACTTACCTTCTCTGGGTGATCTTTGAGCGCACCAAGGCAAGTAAACAAGGACCATGCTTTCCAATCGTCGCCCGATGCAGGAATCAAGAACACGACCGCAGTCCCTTTCCCATGTGTTGTTTCAAAGTCAAAACAAAAACGGATGAAAGTGAGGTCGGGAAGGGGCTTGAGGATCGCTGGGCCGCGTATCGCATCTTTGAGGAGATGGAACGCAGACAAACCCGTGGCTGCGAGACGAGCCTCCAACAGATTCTGGATAGCTAAATGGCCGCGAATGGTCCGAAAGTCCCAGGTGAGCGTCAATATGTCTTTCCAAAACCCATGTTCATGGAACAGAGATACGACGGAACACAAATCTCGGCTCGAAATGCTGGCCTCGAATGCAGAGAGCCATTTGTTGGCTTGTTCTAGTGGACATTGTACGTCAATAGAAGATGCGTTAACGTTAAGGTGCTGGAGGGTTGGGCAGTCGAAGGGAGGCAGCGTGTTTGGCGAGGCCATTAGCAGACAGACTGCTGGTGGGTCGAAGGATCCGAATAGGTCGAAATCAGTTTAGTAAGCTACTACCAGAGGCGCTGCCTTTGCATGCGCATACTGCTGTAGGTAATAATAGAAGTTCATATGATTGATCACTCCTCGGAACGCCTTCAAGTTGACGCGTGACCGTGACGGCGCGGGGCGGCCCGTCCTCAGAACTTCAAGGAATGCCGTCCAAATTCAAAGGCAATACTTGATTCAGGCTTTGGAGATAATATGCTGCTTGGATAGAGACTCAAGTCTGCGCGATAGTTTACGTTGGTCACACTGATCCGATTCTTTCACTTCCAGTCTCTAATTTACATGCGTACATCATGGGATCTGATATAATCATATCTTCCTCAGTCGGGCTTGCTCTTGTGCCCCCCAAATTAGCACCGTATCTAGCTGTAATCACCGAAGTTTACTCAGTGTAAACGTCACCGTCCTGGACGATGCCTTCCTCGATAGCCTTGATATCTGCAACCCACTTCAGTCCTGTAGTACGGAGTACACCAAGAAATATACACATACGAAGCGCAAGGTGCAACGAGCGGAAACGGGAGCCGGAAAAGTCAGCTGCACAGAGAATCAACCAATAATCACCACGCATACGGAGAGGACTTACAGATCGCAACCCACAACCTCGGATACCCGGTCTTCCTCCACACTCCATTCAACTCCCCTTCTGCGTCCAAGCCCCACACTTTCCCCACCTTTGCTGCAACATCGGTCCCGCAAACCTCACTTATAGATGTACGAACATCCCCAAAACTTGATTGACACGTTCGTCGACAAGGATGGTTTCAGGGCCAAAGTGAGAAGTAAAGTGAGATATTCCGGAAGACCCAACTTACCCTGTCGCAAAAACAATAACATCACCGTCTAGCACCGTACCATCCTCGAATTCGAGACCCTCTTCCGTGAATTTGCGGACAGAAGCCTGAGGGCTACCTTTCACCTTGATAGATCCGTTGATTATTTCTGCGCTGGTGCCGATTTCTGATACACGGTGAATTTGTGCGCATCCAATCATAAGAAATGCGATGACTGACCAATGTACAGTCCCCCGCCCCTCTGAAGTATTAATGGTAAAAAACCTCCACCATCCGGGCCAAGCCAAGTCCGGAACCCGGCTTTTGCCAAGTTGTCAAGGAGCTCCCTGTTTTTCAGGATCAGCCCCGAAAAAATCAGTAGAAGTGACATTACATACTTGTCCTTCCCGTCTGCGATATGCGCTATCAAGGCCTTCCACAGATGTTTCTGGGTTGGATGCGGAAATGCTCCATTAAGAAGGTCTGAGAGTTCCGTCGGCGTCTGTTCGTTATACATTCCTGAGTTACGCGCGCGAGAAGTGGGGAAACGATCTATTGAGACAGTCTGGATAACAAAGGAAACCTCGTCGTACCTCCAAGAGCCATTTCGAGCGCTTCTCTGGAAATAACGTATGTAGGTGAACGCTGGACCCTACGCATGTCAAGGGTCAAGGTTGTTGGATTGAACCAACTACACCCACATCGTAACATCGCACCCGTGGCGATACATGTCATGCGCTATATCATGGGCTGTGAGAGATTTAAATGTGCATATAGACGAATTACAAATAGTACAACGAACCTGAGGTTCCACTACCGACAACAACAACCTTCTTTCCTTGATACTCTGCCCCAGAAGTAAACTGAGTAGAGTGGAGGACAATACCACGATATGATTCCTACATAATAGCTTCGAGGTCAACCATAAACTGAGTAAATACGAGTGACTCACCTTTCCGGTGACGTCAGGAATCTTTGGAATCCCACCACCCCAACCAGTCGCAAATACGAGATGTTTGACCATCATTGGCCTTGCCTTCCCACATCGATTGATTGAAACCTGCCACGTCTTTGTCTCTTGGCTAAAATCTGCACTGGTTACAGAGGAGGAAGGCCAAACGTTGAGATCGAGAGCTATGGCATACGATTCGAGCCAATCAGCCACCTATAGAACGTGTGAGTAGTGTATACATGTATATAGGCAGATTCAAAGTACCTTAGAGGCAGGGCAATAAATTGGGAATGTCTTAGGAAAGCTAATGAAATACGAAGTGAGCATCAGCCGATTAGATGGCATCTCCTTACTCTAGGTATGGTAATGGATTAAGCCCTGTGCGTATGCGTGAATCTCGACACATCTATATCCCATCATTGGAGTTGTGCTTACATATCGGGGTATGGAGACATAAGGCTTTATAACGATTCCTCCACTAATGCAAATCAGTTGAGTTGTGTAGAAAAAAATGCTGTCGTAACCTTACATTATCGCCCACCCTTTGGTTTCTCTCGATGACAAGCGTAGGGACACCAAGGTGGGTTAATCTTGCTGCCAGGTCGAGCCCACTGTGACCGGCGCCTATGATAAGGACCGTGGGATCACCGTCCTCGAAGTCTATCTCACGTTGTCGTTGATCTTGCCAGTTGGTATGATCTGTGAGGCGTGCCCGAAAAGCACCAATCTAGAAGATACATTATATCACCCGGACACGCCTTCATCCTCGATGACTAACCTTCTCTGGATGTGCCTTGAGGCCACCAAAGCAAGTGAATAAGGACCATGCCTTCCAATCACGGCTAGAGGTGGGGACTAAGAAAGCGACAGCACTACCCCTTCCATGCGTGGTTTCAAAGTCGAAACAGAGCCGTATGAACAAAAGGCCAGGAAATGGTGTGATGACTGCGGGTCCGCGGGTCGCATCCTCGATGAGGCGGAATGTCGAAAAGCCGGTCACAGGGAGACGAGCATCTAACAACTTGCGAATGGCTAGATGGCCGCGGATGGTCCGAAAATCCCATGTGAGGGTCAACATGTCTTTCCAAAAACCATTTTCGTGGAACAGGGACAAGAGCGAGTCCATGTTCTGGTCTGAAATGCTAGTTTCGAGTGCAGAGAGCCATTCTTTCGCCTTGTCCAGTGGGGAGGACGCATCAATGAGAGACGCATCGACGTTGAGGTTCTGGAGAGTTGGACAATCAAAGGGGGCCTCGTTCGGCAAAGTCATCTGCGAGCGGACTAGTCGAAGGGTATTCAGTGCAAAGAATTTCACTGAGGGGCTTGGAGAGCTCTCGGGTGCGCTATTATTACTAATTTGTCAATACACCGATGACCGGAATACTTATGAATAGCATCAGAAGACTGCCCGCGCTCACCAATGATGACGGTTGCTGACAAGAAGACTATTTGTGATGCTGGTTTCCCGTCTTCAGTCAGTTACTAGTATTTGTCAATTGGCACGCGGCCGCGGTATCGGGGACATTACAGCCCCAATTTGCGGGGAAACAGTAACTTGGGTCGAATCCCAGTTTGATCCGACTCATTTGGCCCGACGTGCAAGTTCTTACAATGCTAGTAATGTCGAGTCGGAAGCACTAAGATCAAAATTTGTCCGCACATATTACATAATGCTAGTGCTAGTAAGTGCTGTTACATAAATGCAGGTGATTCATGTTTTCCAGCGTACTGATATCATCATTGCCTGTCTTCCTGGGTGCTGGCACTTGAGATTGTCGTTTGCATGCTTACCACAACCAGATTTGCACCCCCAATATTACCCTTTTTAACTTTGCTCTCACCGTGTAAATGTCACTATCCTGCTTCGGTGGCCCCGAAGTCTGTGACTCATCTCAAAGCGGGATCGGCTACTCAATTAATCAATCAATAATCATCATGTAGCTGACGAGAGGCCTACACATCGCGACCCACAATCTTGGGTGTCCAGTCTTCCTCCGTACTCCGTCCAACTTCCTCTGCGTCCATGCCCTACTATTTCCCCTTCACGATGGTCTATGGAGCTAAATAAGTCTGATGTCCGGTAAGGTACCACTTACTCAGGCATGACAGGACCTAAGACTTGTTGATATGCACCTCTTTACTGGATTGCTTGTGTCTTATTTCCCCGTGTACCCAGAAACATATAACAACACACTCCAGCTAAATTCGAATATTTTACTTGCCGTATTCAACCCGAAAACATTTGCGGAAGCGTCTAATAGCGCATGTTGCCAACTGGGAGGACAAGTATGTAGTACCACCTCTGCCGATGGGCAGACTTCTCACCATTACATTTTGAGAGGGCTGGGGGAGCTTTAATCAGTCATACACGTCTCTTGTGGTTAGACACATACGTTCATGGCTGATTTAGACAACAGTACCAGTATGGAAATGACTAACGGATTACCAAAGTGAGAACTAGCCCTTAGACTAGTATCCGCAGATTCACGGAGGGTCTCGAACTTGAGGACGGCACATTACCAAGCGGGGATGTTGTTGTTGCAACATCAATAATTTATTCGAGCGCTCCCCTGGAGATGACATACATAGGTGAATGAATCCTTCCCAACATAATGTTAGCAGGCAAGACAGTCACGGTGCGCTAATTGCCCGCGTACATTGTTACATCATATCCGTGGCGATCCATATTATTTGTTATCTCATTTGCTATGAAGTTTTGAGTATACGCCTGACACCAACCAGAGTTACTGTAACTAACCTGAATTTCCAGTCCAATAGCGGTCGATTTTCCCCTCGATGCTCCACCCCAGAAGTGAACTGGGAAGAGTGCAAGACGATGCCACTATAATATTCCTGATCGTAGACTCTGCATCTAATCATAAACCAAAGTGAACACAAGTAGCCGACCCTTTCAGAGATATCGAGAATATTTGGAAGTCTACCACCCAAACCAGTCGCACACACGAAAGTTTGGTTGTCATAAACCTTGGCTTTCTGCCCCAGCCGATTGGAATGCCCCACGCTCTTATCTCCTGATTGGAGCTTGTATCACTGGGTATCGGGCGGGAAGGCCAAACATCGTGATCGAGGGCTCAAGTGTGCGATTTGGGCCAACCTACCATCTATAAAAAGATAAGTATATTTACCTGTACGGAGATCGCAAGGTGTGTTAACCTCACCGTCAGTTCGAGCCCATTGAGATGAGCGCCTGCGATGAGTACAACAGGAATCGAAATTCTCCGAGTCCGATATCTGGCATTGTCGCTGATCCTGCCCATTTAGTATGATCTGCGAGACGCGCCCGAAGAGCACCAGTCTGAGATACTTGATATCATCCAGATGTCTTCATCTTCAAATGACATAGTTTCTCTCAATGCGTCGTGAGTCCGCTAAGGCGGGTGAAGAAGGACCACTGACTTCCAACCACCTCCGTGGGTAGGAGCCGAAAAAGCGACAGCGGTGCCCGTTCCATGAGTAGTTTCAAAGTCGAAACAGAGTTGTATCATGGACAGAAGGCCGGGAAATGGTGTGGTGACTGTGGGTTCACGGATTGCATCCTCGAGGCGGAACGTCAACAAACCAGTCACAGCAGGACGAGTATCCAACAACTTGTGGATGATTGGATGGCCGCGGATGGTCCGAAAACCCCATGTGAGGGTCAACATGAGTCTTTCCAAAAACCATTTTCGTGGAACAAAGACAAGACAGAGCCTCTGGTCTGATGTGCTAGTTTCAAACTTTGCGGAGGGCCATTTTTCGCCTTGTCTAATGGGGACATCGACGTTGAGATTCCGGAGAGCTGGACAGTGAAGCACCCGACCTCAGTCAGGGCATTACAGTGCCAGTCAGTAGTGCTCGTTGTGCACGACCTAAGCGTTATTTACGTAAAGGTGTTCGTTGTCTACTTGACTTTCGAGTTCATCATGTCCGAGTCCGCAGCGGCGCGTCCACTCACCTACTTTGATATCACCATCGACGGTAAACCGTTAGGTCGCGTCATTTTTTCTCTCTATGCAGACTTGGTCCCAAAGACAGCCGAGAACTTCCGTACGTCTATCGCGACCCTGGTGGGCCCATAACCGGCGAACACTCATCGACGATCTACATCCATAGGTGCCCTCTGCACCGGTGAGAAGGGCATCGGCAAGGCAGGAAAACCACTTCACTTTGCCGGGTCCGGATTCCACCGCGTCATCGAAGGGTGCGCGCATCTTCCTCCTTCAAATCAATCCCGTTGAGGGTGTGCGGATCGAACCTTGACTCCACTTGCATTATAGGTTCATGTGTCAGGGTGGTGATTTTACAGCTGGAAACGGTAGCCCGATCTCGCTTCCTGCCTTTGAGCAGTGCTCACTCCAGCTACGCGCGACGGAATAGGTACCGGCGGCGAGTCCATCTACGGCGAAAAGTTTGCAGACGAGGCGTTCCCCGTAAACCATGATAAACCGTTTCTGCTCTCCATGGTATGCACATTGCCTCCTGTGCGCCTGTGGGTGTTCTCATTGTGATGCCCGACAGGCCAACGCAGGCAAAGATACCAACGGCTCCCAATTTTTCATCACCGTTGCAGAGACACCCCATCTGGACGGGAAACACGTC
>JBBPUM010001053.1:0-11136 GCA_038094695.1 Chiua aff. virens | reverse complement strand
TGTAATAGCGTCGATCTTCAAAAGAATCTCAGACGTACCTGAAGTGCACCACGGCACTGGAACAGATTATACTACTGCCTACAAAGTTTGTCTTTCTATCCCTTTTTTCGAGTATCGTGGGTGAAGATGAGAATACAGCGATACACGATATACCGCAAAATGCCCATGCTGGCGCGACAAGAACGCACATTGGCCATTGACGGTGTCTACGTACATGTGAGTCCAGCAGATATAAAACAGATTATGAACTGATGTCGGGAAGATCATGCCCTCTGCAAACAAGGCTAAGGCGGTCTTTGATAGCGGTAAAACGCTTTCGTTTCACATCAAGAGCGTCTTGGTCTGTCAACAGTCGCAAAAGACCTCGACCCTTTTCAAGGTCGTCGTACAACGAGATAGCAGAAATAAACGATATGATTTTGAAGCGGATACTGCCAAATTGGCAGGTGAGAAGTTAAACTCTGAGAAATGATTTAATTTTAACCTTGTATGACAGCTGAAATTGTACAGACAATCAAGTCACTAAAATCTACTCTGGAGCGCTCTGCTACGGTGCACCGTTCGAGACGGAGCAGGCATGTCGGATGAGCTTATACTTTGTTACATAATCATTACTGTAGTTGTATCAGACTTTTTCACTTGCCAATCACATCTGCTATGCCGCTCCCTTATGATCTCTGCGCGCGCGTCCAAAATGCTTTTCGTGCCCGTCACCGGTATCTGGCCGTAGAACACTCCAAACAAAACCTTGCCATCCTCTCCATCCTCCTCCGCGCAGGCTTCCTAAGCAACCTCACCCGCGGCACCATTGCCTCCCCCTCCCCCTCCGACTTCCAACACGTCAGCGAGCCCCAACGCCGCATATGGGCTGAGCTCAAGTACCGTGACGACCGGCCTGTGCTCTCGCACATGCACCTTATCAGCATGCCGAGTCGACGAGTACTTATGGATCTCGGCGAGATACGCCGGATTTGCAGTGGCCGGCGCGCGCAGACGGTCAAGCCGCTCGGACTGGGCGAGATTGCGGTGGTGAAGACCAAGAGCAAGGAACATGAGTGGCTAGAGGCGAGGGAGGCGCTGATGTTGGGATTGGATGGAGAGGTCGTGTGTCGAGCGCGATGATGCGCACGTGTTTTCGTACGCGCTTTTGTTGGGCTGTTTGACCCTGGGCTGACGGACTTTTCTATTGCTAGGGCTGTCCTTTCCTTGGCTGTCATGTTCACGTCGTCGCGTCACGCGTGCACCGTCTTCAGTTGGGTCCAATATCGTATTCTACTTGCTTTCTGAGCCGTCTTGTATTCAGTGCCCAGATGGACGTCTCAATAGAATGGTCGATCTTTTCATCCACCATTGAATCGGCAACGTCTTTCTTTGGAATGTTGCTGCGAATGGCGTGCCTATGCCAGAGCGATTCCTCGGCATCGGTCTCCGCCCGTCAGGATAGCCTGACTTTCGTTTTAATTTATTCGGGTATGGAATGTTGTGGCCATTCAGTCGTGTATCTGACCACGCATCCCGATGCACCCATGAGATAACCCTTGGAGATGCCCGTTTTTAGTATGTTTTTTGTACCTGTTCTGTTCTGATTTTATTGACCACGAACGTCTCTACTGCTGTTGCTGTCAATCCCATGCCTGCACATACTGTAGTCTCGCTCCCTGCTTGTCCGAGCCCTTAACTAATCTTGGACTTGTTGCTAAACGCGATGCCCCTTCTCTCCGAACCTCTCGCAACTTGCTTTCAGGTGGCATACTGAACATGCTTGATAAATTCAGACTGGCCCGGTCGTCCAAAATTGCATCCGGATCGAACTGACTCCCTCGTGTCTACCCATAGTACTGTCAGACTTCCCTTAAAGATCCTGTGCTTCCAACGCCATCGTCATGTGCAGTTCATTAGTCTCACTAAATTAAGTGCCGTTTTATGACACTCCTTTGATATTATACATCATACACAATAACATGATCAACCGAACCGCGCCATGACACCCTCAACTCATATATACTCGGAAATGAGCCTCGTGCAGAGCTTCAGGTTCTTCAAGGGTTCATTCAAGCTGTAGAGAAAAGAATCAATGACATGTCGATTACAGCGCGTGATATGAACGTACCCGGTACCTGCGTTTTTCCATCATCTCCCAGTCAATGCCAGACAACCAGGGATGCTCCTTCACTGATATGGTACCACCAAGTCGTTCGTCCGGGTTCACCTTCAGAAGCTCCGACACGAACGACTCGAGCACCTTGCCGACGAATATGTCTTCCGGCCAGTCATATATCCCCTTAATGATGGACTCCTGGGTTCCACGATCGCTCTCATCATAGAAAGGCTACGACAATAGGTATGAGCAGACGACGACGACGTTTGGAAGAACACGCACCAGAGCCTTCGTCAACATCTCATACAGTACAATTCCACTCGCCCACCAATCGACTTCGTAACCAAAGTGCGTTTTGGGGTCTGTCGCCAAACATTTCTCAGGAGGGATATAAAAGATTGTGCCGCGACGTCCGGCACGTTCAAGGTATGAGTCTTCAATGGGTATCGCTTCTCCGAAATCAGCGAGGCACAGATACCCATCGGACTTGACGAGAATATTCTGAGGCTTGATATCATGGTGCACGATGTGGTGGTCGTGCAAAAATTCCAGCGCAGACACGAGGTTGCAATAATAAAATCGAGCGAGAGTAGAATCGATTGGCTCCCTCCGGCCGATACGCTGGTCTAGTGTTCCGGGCATATGTTCGAACATAAGATGAACCTCGTAGATATCATCGAAGGTGTCGATAACCGAGCATATCCAAGGACTCCATGGAAGTTCATACAGAGCCTTGCGTTCTATGGTCGCTGTTCTCAGGGCCGACTGATATTCCTCTTGATTCTACGTCGACATAGACGTCATATGACTTGTGTCCCAGTGACGAGACATACGCACCTTGAGTTTATCCTTGTCATATGACTTGATGACGAATGTCGTACTTCGGGACCGTATTTTGGATGACCCGGGCTTGGAGCCGGGGACCCTCAAGTTCCTAGTAACGCGTACCACACCTACCCTTGCAAAATCGCCTTGGTCTGCAAAAACAGTGCGTGAGGCGGTAGTGCTAGATGTCACGAATGCTCTATCGTACAGATTAGATTTGGCTCCTTGAGGTCATCGAGTTCAAGACGTGAAACTGGCGGAACCGGCGATTTCGCACGGCGCGTGGGCAGCCGTGGTGGCAGCGACTAGAATGAAGGATTGTGAGATACCACAACTGTGCGATGCGATGAAACGTACTTTTGATGGGCCCGCGACTTGACTGTCTTGCCCATTGGAAGTTCCCTCTTTGGAAGCGCCGCGGCGAGACTTGGTGGCTTTTCTCAGGGCACGGAGTTTCATTGCCGGTGTCGGCTTCACTTCTCTCACTCGCGGCCTCCACTCGACATCCTTGGCGCTAGGATGCCTTGGATCAGATTTGGTGATCTGCATGATAGTCGAGTATGGGAGAGGGGTAAGCGGTTACTAGTAGGATAGCGGGAGGCCCGTGAACTGGAGAGGGACGTCGCTCGTCCCTGTTATTTTATCGGCCTCCTGCTACCGTCCACCGCTTACCAGTTCTAGGACTTATTGTTCTACAGACTACTGTGGAATGTCGCTTTGATGACGGATTTGGATTGTGCAACGCTATACAATGGTCCCACTGACTTCAATTGACTACTTGAAATCCCACATCACTGTCTCATCGCGACTGATCGCGACCGATCGCTGCGGGAGCGCTTTGATCCCTTACTCCAGACGCACAAATAGTCATTTTCGTCACTGTCATGGCTCGCGCAAATGCCGCCTACAAATGCTATCATTCCAAAGGCGGGTCGACTATTGTCTCCTCTTATCACTAGCAATGACATCTATTGACACAAGCCTGATACTAGATTACGATGCGGCCCTGAATGAAGGACCACTTCAAGTGACACTGGCACGCCCTAGCAGAGTGGGAAATATGCGGAGACATTTTGCTGGGTCAAAGACAGAAACTCTACATCGGCTCCGAGATGGCAGCCAAACACAATAGCATCGTTCACAAGCCACAACTCTGAATCCTACTGATTCAAGATCAGTGGAACACGTGTGATGAATGGTAACCGGGAGAAAGATAAAAAATTATTGGAATATGTTTAAGTACGGGAAACCGCGACACGACTGCGACGCAAGTGGTTTGGGAGGAGACGCTCCTGCACTCACTCCCAAGGAATGCGCAAATCAGTGACGGTCTGGTCTGAGTCTCCCTTTTAGAATCTTTTCACTTTCGTCCCTATAGGCTGATATTTGTCTCGCTGCACTCTACAGAGTCACACAGACTTGGAGAACGTACACTCTAGATTTAGTAAAATTGGAGCGAACTCTAAAGATGGTATACGAGTCTTACTTTACCTGGGCCAGCCTCTAGTTTCTTACTAATGAAAAGTTCGAATCAAACAGGCTAATCGCATCATGTAGCAAAATAGTCGCCGAAAGAACGAATCCTTCAGCAACGTCCTCCGAGGTTTGTAATGGCCTGGGGCAATCAATTTGGGCTAACTAACGGGAATCTCCCAGCAGGTCGGCAAGGCGCGTGGCCTGACGTGGTACCATTAATAGTAAAAGAGGCGGGAACTGTCTCCACGACCCGTTTATTCGCACTGGTCACCTCAGCGGGCGAGCGATCGGAGCAGAGCCACAGTCAGGCCTGCACGACACTGATGCTAGACCATCGGACGACGACATAGGCTAGCAAGTCCACACGACGCTTCAGTTATCGAAGCACCGTCAGCGATGAAGATGACGTACCGATTCAACACCAACCATGCCGAAGGTGTTTCCCGAGAGGGGAACAAATGAGTTGTCTGACAATTTATCTCCTGTTCGTTACGACCGATCGCGATCGATTACTACGAAAGCACTTCGATCCCTTCCCGAAGACACACGACTAGCATTGATACCACTGTCCTGGCCCATGTGAATGTCGCCCATAACACGCTGTCCATTATGCTTATGTGTGCCCGTCTACTGGTAATGACATCTACTGACAGTTCTGGCGGATTACAGTATAGAACTGAAGGAAATACACGACGGGTGATGCTGACACGTCCTGGCAGAGCGCGAAATATGTGATGACGTTTTTCTGGTTAAAGCGACCTGCCAGTGCCTACAAGAATTACGCTCCTTCTACCTCATACGCTGGTCAGTTGGATGCTGCTTCTGATACTAATTGTCCTTACCCGTGGTTGCTTTGCTACCCGTGCCATGAATATGAGCCAGCGTTTCTTCTAGCTTAATGATACTCACACGGTCAACAGCGATGGCTCGCATGTACGGGGATCAACCCCATTGCGATCCTTGTGCAATCGGACAAAATAGCGCGGCGCCTGTACGACAGGATCGGATAGGCTCGTTCTTCTTTCCTGTTTGTGTTGATATAAGTCCCCTCTTTTTCGCTGGGTTTTTGAGATGTCGCTTGGGTTTGCATGTGAACATCCGTTTTAGTGTGTCTTTTGCACCTTTTTGCTCTGATGAATATAACTCCTTATTGACTATGGACGCCTCTGCTACTGTCAATACCGTGCCTATGCATACATACCGTGATCTCGTTCTTTACTTATCCTCGACTGCACCTTGAGTTCGTTGATAAGCAAATATGACGCCTTCCCTCGAAGATTCTGTGCTTCCAGCACCCTCGTCATGGTAGTTCATTAGTCTCACTAAATCAAGTGTCATTTTATGGCACTCCTTCAATATTGTACATCATACATAATGGCATGCCAGTGAGGAACCGAGCGGCGCTATGACATTCCCGACTTATATATACCCGGAAATGAGCCTCATACAGAACTTCAGGCTCTTCTAAGGGTTCACTCAAGCTGGAGAGGAAAGAATCAATGACATATCGATCACAGCGCACAGTATAGACGTACCCGGTACCTGCGCTTTTCCATCATCTCCCAGTCAATGCCAGACAACCAGGGATGCTCCTTCACCGATACCGTGCAACCAAGTCGTTCGTCCGGATTCACCTTCAGAAGCTCATCCACGAATGACTCGAGCAACTTGCCGACAAGCACGTCCTCCGGCCAGTCGTACTCCCCCCTAATGATGCAGTCCTGGGTTTCATGTTCACCTTCCTCATAGAAGGGCTGTGACAATAATTGTGAGCAGACAACGACGACAATTAGAAGAATACGCACCAGAGCTTTCGTCAACATCTCATACAAGACGATTCCGCTCGCCCACCAATCGACTTCGTACCCGAAATGTGTCTTAGGGTCGTCCGCCCAGTGTTTTTCAGGGGGAGTATAACAGAGCGTCCCGCGGCGGTCTGCACGTTCAAGGTATGAGTCCTCGATAGCCATTACTTCCCCGAAATCAGTGAGACAAAGATACCCATCGGGCTTGACGAGGATATTTTGTGGTTTGACATCGTGGTGCACGACGTGATGATCGTGCAAGAACTCCAACGCACATGCGATGTTGCAGTAGTAAAAGCGAGCCAGAGTTGAGTCGATAGGTTCCCGCTGGCGGATGCGTTGATCCAGTGTACCGGGCATGCGTTCGAGCACGAGGTGGAGCTCGTGGGTGTCTTGGAAGACGTCAATCGCGGAGCAGGTCCATGGGCTCCACGGAAGATCATAGAAAGCCTTCCGTTCTAAAGCAGCTGTCCTTGAAGCTGACGGATAATCCCTTCGATTCTACGTTGACGTACATGTCAGAAGACTTGTGTCTCAACGATGGGACATGCGCACCTTCATTTTCTCCTTGCTGTATGATTTGACGATGAATGTTGTACTATGCGTGCGTAGTTTGGACGACCCGGGCTCCAAGGAGTCCGCGACGCTCAAGTTTTTCGTGACGCGTACAGTAGATACCCTCGCGAATTCACCTTCGTCTACAAAAAGGGTGAGTATGTGGTAATGCCAGATGTCAGAAGTCACCTTCGAGACTTACATATTGTCTCCAGCTTCCCAAAGTCATCAAGAGAGAGACGTGACACTGGTGGAACCGGAGATTTTGCACGACGAGTGGGCAGATGCGGCGGCAGCGACTAGAATGAAGGATTGTGAGATGCCGCAACTGTGCGATGCGATGAAACGTACTTTTGATGGGCCCGCGACTTGACTGTCTCGGGCATTGGAAGTTCCTTCTTTGGAAGCGCGGCGAGACTTGGTGGCTTTTCTCAGGGCACGGAGTTTCATTGCCGGCGTCGGCTTCACCTCTCTCACTCGCGGCCTCCATTCAACATCCTTGGCATTAGGGTACCTTGGATCAGATTTGGTGAGCTGCATGATAGTCGAGTATGGAGGGAGGATAAGTGATAAGACAGTAATAGAGAGGCCCTTGAACTGGAGAGGGATGTTGCTCATCCCAGTCCATTTTATGGGCCTCCTACTACTGTCCACCGCTTACCAGTTCTGGGACTTATTGTTCTACAGATTGTACAGATTGCTGTGGAATATTGCTTTGATAACGGACTTGTATTGTGCAACGCCATACAGTGGTCCCTGCAATTGATCACTTGAAATTCCATCGTAACCGATCACGATCGATCGTTGTGGGAGCGCTTTGATCTCCCCCAGACGCACAGCTAGTTATTTTCGTCACTGTCATGGCTCGCGTAAATATCACCCACAGTGAAGGCAGGTCGACCATTGTCTTCTCTTGCGCTTATACCCCTCCACTGACAGCAATGACTATTGATACTATCCCGATACTAGATTGCAATGCAGACCTAGAGAAATAGTCACATCAAGTAAACTGACACGTCCTGTCAGTACAACGCGAAATATGCAGGCGAGCCAAAGACGGAAACCTACACCGCAGTCGTGTGGGTCGTGTGACGGGCAACCGAGTTGCCACGGCCGTCCACAATCCAGGTGATCAAAGCCCAAAATCAGTGGGACTCTCGTAATGGGTAGTAATCGGCGAGAAAGGTGAACAATCCGGAGTACGCGGTGAGCACGAGAAACATGACATGGCTGCAACGCCAATGACTTGGGGAAGTCCCCGCAGGCCTTTTCAGCAAGCAATTCCCAGTAGCCCGTGAATCGCGATTGGGTTTGAATCTCCTCAAGACCTCCCCCCTTCCATCCCCATGGACCAGTATTCGTCTCTCCGTGCTCTGCAGACTCGGGGAAGTCCACAACACTTGGCTGATATCTGAGAGTCGCCTCATGCATAAGTTTGTTTCCTTTTGGGACAAAGTTCAAAGAACTCATGTTTGCTCTGATGTTCTGTCATCGGGGGCTGTAATTGACGCCGATGGGTGATCTTGATTGTCGATCTTGAGATCAAACTTTCTCCATGTACGTATTACCTGGCGGCATCGGGCCCGTTGAATTACGGTCCGTACAGATTCGGCTCACATACAGGAGATTAGGGCTAGTCGATTGTTGCTCATTTACATAAATTTAAAGCGTTTATAACGAGAAAGGAAAAGACATGCATATACATAAAGCAAGATAAAAATCTAACCGCGTGGATGCGGATCGTATGGAATGGTTATACATGCACATCATAGTAAGGATAAGTATCCAAGTCATGTCAAGTCGCATAATTGTTTCCGCAATCTCTGTAATCTTTCTGACTTCGACTCACACATTAAGGCGTTAATCAAGCCTCTCGCCACCTTTACCTTCGCCGCCGACTCTCCCTTGTGCTTTCGCAATCTCCGCTTCCCAGTTAACACCGCGGACACCGATCCAAACCCCCACTGCGGAGGTATAGACCAGCGCAACCGTCAATCCTTCCCAAAGGCCCGCAAGCGAATGCTCACAGCTGAACGCGAGGTATAATCCGAGTGGAATACCAATGACGTAATAAGCGCTAAGGTTAAGAATGGCCCCTGTGAACTAAAGGGAAGCGCGTCGATGGGTGATTAATGTGAGAAGATTAGACTGTGCTTCCACTCACTTGTTTGCCACGCGCACGGAATATGCCGCCGGTCACGCTTGCTGTCCCATCGAAGACCTGGAACAGCGCAACGAGGGGGAGGATGGACGCAACGAGCGTGACAATCTCTGCCACAGAATCAGTACGAGTCACGCGGCGGCGGATCACGGACGTACCAGGATCATCGTTGAAGATATAACTCCATTTGTGGCGGAAGACGAGGAAAATGGCACTGAGAGCAAGCCAAATGAGTTACAAAATTGGTACAGACATGTATCTACCGCTCACCTGAAGATGGACCCGAGTGCAACAGCCATCACAAGGGCCGTCACAGCAGCCATCCCAGCCCTTCTCGCGCTACCTTGGCCGAGGAGGTTTCCGATTCTGGGACACAACAATCGGTCAGTCTTTCTTTGGGCAGGAAGAAGTACAGTCAACACCTACCGTACAGAGGTAGCGACACTTAAAGCAAATGGCGCCTGGTACGTGGTAGATGCAGAGAGCAATAACACAGATTGGGCTGCGAGCTCGATGGGTCCCAGCCTATCGGAGAAGTAATATCAGTAAAATTGAATAAAAACGGGACAGGATGCTATTTACTGGCTGGCAGCAACTGATGGAAAGCATACCATCAGCCGAGAGTGATGAAACGCACTGGTAGGAGAACTCACGTCCGACCAATTCCCAGCTCCACCACTCGCTAGCGGTTTGACCGACGCCGGCAATGCTGAGCCTCGTTAGCAGACCCCATCCCTTCCACATCTCACCTGTGGCGGGGTTCAAGCATTCGCGGGTGATAGGTGACCACGCATTAGGGGGTGTGTAATAATAACCGTATATGATGGAAGCTGCCGACACGAGGTTGAAGGAAAGGGATGTCGCGAGAGGTGCGCCCGGGAAAGAAAATCCAAGAGGATAGACTAGTGAGGTGGTTAGAGGCGGGGCAGGTCCAAGGGACGACTAAGAACATGATCGCACTAACCGAACAGCCAGTTCAGGAACGCGTTAATTGGCGCGATTACAAATGTAATTCTTGTCGGAACGTTAAATAGACCCTGAGACTGGAAATATCGTCTGTACTGGCGATGAGTTCCATCTTTCGGCGTCGATGTAGGAGATGACTACGCACCTAGAAATGCAATTAAAGGCATATGCTGGAAGGCCCAGGGATGCACAGCGGAGGTAGATCCCAGCAAGTCGTGCCACCTCAGGGTCTTGATTGAGAGAAAGGAGGATAGGTTCCGCGTTGAACCAAATAACCAGTATTGGCTACAGGCTGTGAGTTTGCAACGATATTAGCCAGTGAGAATATAGAGAAACTTACGATAAGGAGTAACCCCGTCATGAGCGCTGTCCCAAATAAAGATTTGATGGGCATCTCCGAACAAGGCATTATGAGAAAAACTCACCCATCCTTTGAGTCCATAAGCCGACCATGCGAGGTCTGTCTGAGGTCCAAGCAGGGGGGAGAAGGGTATCAAGAGTGGATGCAAAACCCTGGACGATGCTGTATCCGGTGACAGAAGCGGTCATGGAACCCAAAGTAGCTGCGGCGAGAGCGAGTGTAGAAATATGGCCAATAGATATGACAGAGGCAACGATGAAGGAATATTCGAAGAGATGGGTACTTGAAAGGAACTTAGCACTCGGAGGACGAGGAAAGACTGGTAATGAGACATACCCGAAAACGGGGAGAGAATACATAGTAAGTATTCCAAGTTCCTCGCGGAACATCTTGGAGGTAGGGATATGTTCTGGAGAGACGGCATCACGTCCGTGTTCGTCTGCCGGCTCATGTAGCCTCGGAATGGGAGGTGGGGGCTGCAAAAGAGGAGTGCGCTCCGAGACGGGAAAAACTGCTGGAATGGTAGCAAAAGTGCCATTCGCACGGATTGGAATGCCCTTTCGCGTCGGTGAATCAGGGAGGGGTTCGGAGCGTTGAGGATGGTCTTGTGCATCCACAGCGGATGCACCATAGTGGGACAGGATAGCATAGTCCTCCCGGAGAGACTGTGGAGTGCCCGAAGGACTGAACGACATGGTGTTCAATGACAAGCCGGTGTCGGAAAGAAGCAAAAGAGCGGGGGAAACGGCAGAAGGCAGGGTCAATTGACGCCAATATGTTCCGGTCCTTGGAGCCGTTCGCCAAGGATGGAGCTAGTGCTGATTCAGAACGAGTCGACACCGCATGGCCAACCGCAATGCTTCAACAGGTTTGCCAGGCCCACGTTCAC